>CAKNYM010046137.1:125512-135881 GCA_932195095.1 Andricus curvator
AATTTTATTCTGCAAATTTCGAGTTCTGCGAATCGATACCCTACCCAAATTCAAGTTCTCAAATCGATAATCGATCCTCGATCGAGATTTACTGACATTTGCAAACAAACATCGACAACCTCAATAATCATAAATAGTAAAACGGAGCTAAGTAAATGATTTTTTTACAATTTTGATTAATAATTTAATTTCAAACGGTTGATGATGAAGGTAGATGACTGGTTTTCATTTTTCCGTTCTATCTAAAAAGAAACATTTCTGCTTCCTTTCTAAAAAAACCAGTTTTTCGCTGATGAGACTTAAAAGAAAGGTTGAAGAATAATCATTTTTCAATTTTCGCCTCACTTGATCATGCAAATTTTGCATTCTCTGTTTCAGGAAATTTTACTGTTCTCTTAGGGCTTAGGCTGATCAGAAAAATAAAGAAAAAGAGACAGTAAACCCCTTATGGGGGAATGAGATTATGATTGAGAGAGGGTTGATGTTCCTTCTGTATTGATCAATTTCCTCTTCTGCCCTCTTTCACAAAAAAGAATCTACTTGAAAATTACCAGTAACGAAAATTCACTTCTGTTTGTTCCGTGTCACAAAAGATATTGTATTTTAGTTTTGTATTTAGTTTTATTTGAAATGACCATTTATTATACATCAGATTACATTACATTCGACTGATCGGTTTATGCACAAGAAAAGTATCTACTAAATCTACAATCTAATGGCTGCGCCCGTGTTTTAAAATATTTGTACTAGTATTCACCTACAATATTTTTGTAGTACACAAGGAAAATCGCAGTAAAACCCGTGTATAGTACAGCGGACCTAAGTTCGATCTGACGCTGGAATCATACCTAGCTATGCACTTTACGGAGAGTCAAAAAACAGTTTTCAGAGCTTCGGTAAAACCCTAGTTCACAATTTTTGCAAAGCCAGTCCACGGACATCGATCTAGATATTTAGCTTGGATATTTTGATATTAAAATTCAATATCGTCACGTGTAGTAGGTATTTCTTCATGAAGAATCAACTTAGCATCGGCGTTTAAAATCTCATCAACTGAGAGAACGTCATTTTGAATTTCATTTCTTCAGGAGCGTATTCCTTCAATAAATTCGACAATGTTGACTTCCATTCTGCTGCTACTCCTAAATCCGCTGCTACTGATTCGCCACAGAGAATCCGAAAATTAATGTTGTTTCGTCTTTGGAAAGATTCCAACCAACCGTTGCTGGCTTGAAATTTCTATACTCCAAGCTTTTCTGCTATTTTCTTTAGCTTTTGACTAGAGCATAGGTCGACATTTACAGAAAAACTCAAAAACCAAGTTGTTGAGCTCTTCATTTTCAGTTTCACGTAATTTGCGTTTTCTTTCACTGCAGCAGTTTTCATTCCATGATCTTCAAATCTCGATCCTGTTTTTGCCGATGTTCCCAACAGTTAGCTTCGCTACAGAAAAAGCTTCAGCGATTTTCCGCTGGCTATCACCTTTATCGAGTAAGTCTAAAACTTCTTTCTTCATTTCAATAGTCAACTCAATAATCTTCTTTCGTGTTGTGTCCATTATGCAGTCGTTGAGTTTTCGTTTTAAAGAATGTTCCTATCGTTCTAATAAGAACGGTTTGTATCGAAGCGATTATACGCTAGAATGAAATATTTCCACGTCCAGTCGGTGACTAGAGATCAAATGAATTGAATCTTCACATTTCACTATTTTATGTTATCCCACGTTGACTTGTCATAGGCCTGCAGTCATGACGGAGTAGGGGATGATTTACTGGTACTGGTCGTTGATGTTTGAGTGGGGCTTCTGCTGGCTAAGTAGCTTTCTGAATCAATGTGGAATAAGATAAAAGAGACTATTGGAGAAGTTGAAGTCATTTGATCTCTAATCTTCAAACGATGTCTGTCTGAAAATTTTAATTTACCGCTCTGCGTGAATGTCAGTGGCCAACTTCGGCAGGTTGGAATGTGTGAAAATCTTGTAAAAAGGCGGCCAAGATACAAGATAGACAGGTGGCCAACTTATCGAAGAAAGATCCTATTAAATTCAATGCAAATTTTCCGGTTCCGTAAAGACAAGTCCAACTTAGACAGGTGGCCCGGTTACAAAGATGGCCAACTTCACAGGTTTTACTGTATCTGGCTAATTAATTTTAATATCAAAATATTACATCTAGATATCTAGATCATTATCCTATAGTTAAAAATCCAATATATTGAGTCTTAATATCTATTCTTGTCCGGGGTTGTTTGAATAACGTATGTATGTTGCAACATATGCGTTGTAGTAGGCAGCATAGACGTCTTGACGGTTTTTCTCAGACGTTGGTTGATCTGGTCGCAACAATCTTGTTACAACGCCTTCGTGTTGTGTTGCTGCATAGTATGCTGTAATGGCTGCTTGGTACTGTGCATACTCATTTGCTTCATGGTTATGGCGATAACTACGAACGTTAGCAAGAGCAGCAGCAGGAGCTCGAGCAGCAGCTTCATCATGCGCGTAAACTAATGACAAACGACGGTTGACACCCAATTTCTCTAGTTCTGGTAAGCTGTATATATTTACCCACTGGTTGTTATCTGTATCAAATACGATATCTACATTTAAATCATGTTCGTTAAACAAGTCGCTTAGTGGTTTAAGATCGTATCCCTCCTTGTATGCACAGATGACATGGCCCCTCTTAAAGAGAATTTCAGGATAAAAAGAGATGGGAAATCTATGGTATTTTGAAAAACCAGTATAGTGTAGAGCTTCACCAAGTCCTATTTCATCGAGTTGAGGAAAATTGACACCTTCTGATCCACGAAATAACTGCGCTAAAGTCATCCGCATCGAACTGATTAATTCTGTAAAAAGAAACAGAAGTAGGTGAATTTTAATATTTATGATACTAATAAATAATACTAATGAATACTACTAAATCTCATATACTAATTTTTAAAGAGAATATACGACGTGAGAAGTTTTTAAAAAATGCAAGTATTTCTCGAATTTTGTATCTTGAGTTGAACTCATGGCATGACTTAGGAAATTTGCAGCAAGAGCGGTGATCGCCAAGAACTTCCCAGATTTTGTACCTTAACTTCAACTCGAGCTGTGACTTAAGAAACTTGTGAAAAATATGAAAATTAGTAGGACGTGTTTTGCGTGATCCTCGGATCAACAAAATTATGAAAAATAAAACCTTTTGCTGAGGAAATAATAACTTTGACGGAAAATGTTTATTTTCTGTGAGGGAGAAATCTACGGATAGCAGAAGACACCATGTGAACGGCGAGAACAATTCGAAAATTAAATTTTTTACGCACGATTCTGACATCAAAGAAGAGATACACGAGAATGTTTTTCCTCAGAAAATGAACATTTTCTTTCAAAATAATTATTTTCTCAGCAAAAGGGTTTATCCCTACAAAGAGGGACCCCAAGAATAGGCTGAAAATCCGCCCCTTTCTTGCGCCCAACATAGCTCCTGAAGGAAAGAACATAAATTGTCGCAACAAAGCTCAAAATAATCGTCAATGCATGCTGTGACCGGTTTTGTTATTAGTTTACCCTTTTAACTCCTTTTAACGCTTGAAAATTGAAAAACTACCCCTAATTGGGAGTGAAAAGTACTGCATGCATAAGAACGTGATTGAAATAGCTTTCAACTATGTTTTTTATGTAGGTACGATCGCGTTCGTATATTAACCTATAGTCTCTACGTCGATTCTTCTTACATAGCACCATTTCAACCCCTAAAAACCCGAAAACTACCCCTGTCAGGGGGTGGAATGTACACCGGAACTATAAAAGTAGGTAGAATAGTTTTCAATAGTTTTTCATCAAACAGTGACGCTTCGACTTTCGAAAATGGAAAAACTACCCCTATGAGGGGGTGGAAAATACTTCATAAACAAGAATGTGTATACAATATTTTTGAATTATTTGTTTCCCCATAGATAGAATCAATTAGTGTCAATGTATAATAACTACGTTAATTCTACTTACCTAGCACCATTTCAGCCCATAAAAACCGAAAAACTACCCTTATCGGTGGTAGAAAGTACTTCATGACCAAGAACGAGGATAAAATATTGTTTAATTTTTTCTTCTATAGGTATGGTCACGCATCATAGCAGTATGATATGTACCTCAATTATACTTACTCAGTGACGCTTCAACTCTTGAAAATCGAAAAACTACCCCTACAATGAGTTATTGCGTTATGGGTTATATAACCATATATAGTGAAGGTGCGTGCATATTTGGCAGTATGTGTTTATGTTTGTACATGTTTTTGTACAGCCACATATGCACGCACCTTCACTATATAGGGTTATATAACCCATAACGCAATAACTCATTGTAGGGGTAATTTTTCTATTTTCAAGAGTTAAAGCGTCACTGAGTAAGTATAATTGAGGTACATATTATACTTTTATGATGAAAAACTATTAGACACTATTTCACCTACTTTCATGGTACCGATGTAGTTTCCACTCCCTGATAGGGGTAGTTTTCGGGATTCTAGGGGTTGAAATGGTGCTATGTAAGGATAATTAACAAATTTATTATACATTGGCACTAGCGTGACCATATCTATAAAAAAAAATGATTAAAAAATATTTTATCCCCGTTCTTGGTCATGAAGTACTCTCTACCCCCTGATAGGGGTAGTTTTTCTTTTTTTATGGGTTGAAATGGTGCTATGTAAGTAGAATTAATGTAGTTATTATACATTGTCACCAATCAATTCTATCTATGGGGAAAAAAATAATTCAAAAATATTTTATACACATTCTTGTTTATGAAGTATTTTCCACCCCCTCATCGGGGTAGTTTTTCAATTTTCAAGAGTCGAAGCGTCACTGTTTGATTAAAAAACTATTGAAAACTATTCTACCTACTTTTATCGTACCGGTGTACATTCCGCCCCCTGATAGGGGTAGTTTTCGGGATTATAGGGGTTGAAATGGTGCTAAGTAAGAATAATTAACGAAATTATTATGCATTGGCACTAGCGTGATCATATCCATAAAAAAATAATACAAAAATATGTTATCCCCGCTCTTGGTCATGAAGTACTTTCTACCCCCTAATAGGGGTAATTTTTCAGTTTTTACGGGTTGAAATGGTGCTAAGTAAGTAGAATTAACGTAGTTACTATACATTGACACTAATTGATTCTATCTATGAGGATAAAAAATATTTTATACACATTCTTGTTTATGACGTATTTTCCACCCCCTCATAGGGGTAGTTTTTCAATTTTCAAGAGTCGAAGCGTCACTGTTTGATTAGAAAACTATTGAAAACTATTCTACCTACTTTTATAGTAACGGTGTACATTCCACCCCCTGATAGGGGTAGTTTTCGGGATCCTAGGGATTGAAATGGTGCTAAGTAAGGATAATTAACAAAGTTATTATACATTGGCACTAGCGTGACCATATCTATAAAAAAAATGATTAAAAAATTTTTATCCCCGTTCTTGGTCATGAAGTACTTTCTACCCCCTGATAAGGGTAGTTTTTCAGTTTTTACGGGTTGAAATGGGGCTAAGTAAGTAGAATTAACGTAGTTATTATACATTGACACTAATTGATTCTATCTATTGGGAAAAAAATAATTCAAAAATATTTAATACACATTCTTGTTTATGACGTATTTTCCACTCCCTCATAAGGGTAGTTTTTCATTTTCCAAGAGTCAAAGCGTCACTGTTTGATGAATAACTATTGAAAACTATTCTACCTACTTTTATAGTACCTCTGTACATTTCACCCCCTGAAAGGGGTAGTTTTCGGGATTCTAGGGGTTGAAATGGTGCTAAGTAAGGATAATTAACGAAGTTATTATACATTGGCACTAGCGTGACCATATCTATAGAAAGAAAATTAAAAAATATTTTATCCTCGTTCTTGCTCATGAAGTACTTTCTACACCCTGATAGGGGTAGTTTTTTGGTTTTTAGGGGTTTAAATGGTGGCATGTAAGTAGAATTAACGTATTTATTATGCATTGACACTAATTGATTCTATCTATGTGGAAAAAAAATAATTCAAAAATATTTTATACGCATTCTTGTTTATGACGTATTTTCCACCCCCTCATAGAGGTAGTTTTTCGATTTTCAAGAGTCGAAGCGCCACTGTTTGATGAATAACTATTGAAAACTATTCTACCTACTTTTATAGTACCGGTGTACTTTTCACCCCCTGATAGGGGTAGTTTTCGGGATTCTAGGGTAGGGTTGAAATGGTGCCAAGTAAGAATAATTAACGAAATTATTATAAATTGGCACTAGCGTGGCCATATCTATAAAAAAAATAATTAAAAAATATTTTATTCTCTTTTTTGGTCATGAAGTACTCTCTACCCCCTGGTAGGGGTAGTTTTTTGGTTTTTAGGGGTTTAAATGGTGGCATGTAAGTAGAATTAACGTATTTATTATGCATTGACACTAACTGATTCTATCTATGTGGAAAAAAAATAATTCAAAAATATTTTATACGCATTCTTGTTTATGACGTATTTTCCACCCCCTCATAGGGGTAGTTTTTCAATTTTCATGAGTCGAAGCGTCACTGTTTGATGCAAAACTATTGAAAACCATGCTAACTACTTTTATAGTACCGGTGTGCATTCCACCCCCTGATAGGGGTAGTTTTCGGGTTTTTAGGGGTTGAAATGGTGCTATATAAGAAGAATCGACGTAGAGATTATACGTTAATATACCAACGCGATCGTACCTACATAAAAAAAACATATTTAAGAGCTATTTCGATCACGTTCTTATTCATGAAGTACTTTTCACTCCCAATTAGGGGTAGTTTTTCAATTTTCCAGTGTTAAAAGGGGTTGAAAGGTAAACTAATAACAAACCGGTTACTGCATGCATTGACGATTATTTTGAGCTTTGTTGTGTTAATTTATGTTCTTTCCTTCAAAAACTACGTTGGGCGCAAAAAAAGGGGCGGATTTTGGGGTCCCTCTTTTATTTTTATTTTATTTATTATTATTGAACTCGGCGCAGAAACGCTTGGACATATTTAGTCGTATCTCGCATTCTTTTTTGAAACAGTGGTCAAATTGAAAAGTTTCGTGTACCTTTTTATTAAATATTAATTATTTCAACCATTTTTATTTGATTACACAATTATTTTTTCTTCTTTGCCAAAACTCATCCCTGAAGACACTAAAAAGTAATTTTTAAGTGTCTTTTCTGAATTTTATGAAAGTAAAATGAAAATTTAAGTGCCAAATTATGTAAAAAAATTTATTATACAAATATGAAAAATAGTGCCCTTAAAATAAACATTTTGCCCCCTTTTCACCCTTAATAATCCATAAAAAATCACATTTTCTTTCTTTAAAACTTTTTCTATCAATATAAAGAAATTTATATTAAATATTTTTAATAATCAGTTTTAAAGAAAGAAAATGTAATTTTTTATAGTTTAATAAGGGTGAAAAGGGGAAAAATGTTTATTTCAAGGGCACTATTTTTCATATTTTTATAATCAAATTTTCTATATAATTTGCGACTTAAATTTTCACTTTATATATATACCATTAAGCCATTTCCCTTTCGGCGAGCCTCAAGGGGTAAGCGTGACACTACCCGATTCGGGTAGTATTTCTAGGTGGATAGTTTCTTGTAGTAAATAACTACAAGTGTGGGCTCACCACACCCACCACCGCCAACAGCAACGCAGTAGTATCAGACGGTCACCCATCCAAGTACTAACCGCGCCCAACACTGCTTAACTTCAGTGATCTAACGGGAACTGGTGTTTCCAGCGTGGTATGGCCGTTGCAACTTTACTTTCATAAAATTGAGAAAAGGCACTTAAAAATTACTTTTTAGTGTCTTAAACGGTGATTTTTGGCAAATTTGGGGGTAAATTTAATTTTTTAATTTTTTTCAGGCTTTCTGCTGCTCACATGGTAGCTTTACAACACCGCTATAAAAATTTTACGATTCTTTTCAAAATTCAAGGACTTACTGAATTAGGAAAACTTTTGTTTCACCAAAAGTCACAAACAGGAGAAGGTGAGACTTTGAAAGATCAGAAAAATAATTTTTTTGGACCACCCTAATCATCACAACCACAAATAATAATTAGGAAATACAAAAAATGAATATGGTCGATTTAATTTTTTGTTAATTGTAAATTTTTCAACAAACCTTAACTCAAAAAAAGTAAATTCAGTTTTTTTGCAAAATTGAAAGATTTCAGCTCCTATTGAGATTACTGAGCAAACTATCCAAATTGAAAGTCTATAATCATTTTGTTGTTTGGCTTTAATAAGAAATTTTGGCCCGCCCCCCCCCCCCAAATAGAGAAAATAATATTCCTTAATAATGTTATCAAACTTTAAAATTTGAAACTGTCACAAAAAAATTTGTTGTTCATCTTGTAGAATTTTATTTTTTGCCCTTATCCAGTTGTCATTTTATATTTTAATTAATCAAGAATGAGGAAAATTTATTTATTGTTTCATTCTAAAATTTGATTTAAAGAAGTATTTGGACTGATTTTGTGTTTTTGTCAGAAAAATAAAAACGTTTCTGTTACAAATTTATAAAAGTGATTATAAAGTGATCATAATTTTGTAGAAAAAAAGACGTCGACAAAAATTAATTTTCGAAAAACAAGTTTTTTTTTTGTGTCAATTACAGTATAAGGAAGGTTTTTCAGAAGGTTACAAACTAGTCAATCTGAAATTTTTTAAAGTCATTAAGGTATACAATTAACAGTTTTTTCTAACGTGAATAAAGTAAGGTGAAATTTATTAGATGTGTATACGTGATTCTAATTTTTCTACTCTCGAGCAATGAATTCTAAATACGTTATGTTGGTTAAGCTCACACATAAGCTATGAACAAGTTTCACAATATTTGTTCATGCATTCCCAGGAAATAAGAATCGATTGAACGAAAATTATTTGAATCGGAGAATTTAAGAGTGCTGATTTGCGCTAACTTTAGCCATCTCAATCGGCCACTACAGCCACCATCAATTCAGGCAAATCTCGTTGAATTATTTTTGAGTTTTTTCTTTATTCGGATCGACATTTACTGGCTAAGTTAAAAAAAAAGAAAAATCATTTAGCGAAATTTACCTGATTCAAATATTTTCCATTCAATCTATTAGTTTTTTCTGGGTTGCTACACGGAACGAGAAGTACTATTGAATCAAGAAAATATTTTTAAGAATACGGACGATACAATATTTTCCTGGTCCAAGAAAATATTTCTGATTTCACGAGAATGTACTGGATTAAAGAAAATCGTTTTCTCCATTGAATTACTTTTTTCTTAGATAAGAGAAATTTTCAACGATCATGAAAATATTGTATCGTCTGTTTCCGTGCCGATATTTTCTTGATTCAATGCTAGTTTTTTTCCGTGTATTCTTTCAATCGAAAATCAACACGATCGATTCACTTTACGGTCATAATATTACAAAATTCACCTAAAATTAGAGATACGATTTTTTATTATAAATAATTATATATTTACCAATGGAATCGAGGAAAACGGATAAACCGAGGAATAGAGTTCCGGCGGCGATCTTCATTTTCTATTGCAAAGTAGATGATACTGGTTTTTTCAAGATTCACGGTAACGTAATGAATTTTCTGCAAGATTTTCCAGTATATATACTGAGGGAAATGGACAAATACCACGTAGATGGATAATTTTGTATTTGTCAATTCTCCCGTTTTTAGCCCGCCTCCCATATATATGTTATAGAACAAACTGCGTGGTGTAATAGAATATTTCCACGTATGCTGACAGTTTAAACTTTAAATAAAGATACCAGAAAAACAGGCCTTTGTTGGTCCAACGTCATCTCCGAGGTTTTCATTAGTGTACATAATTCTCCGATAACAGGAGAAGAAATGACCCTGGATTTAGCTACACATTTAGATTTGCAAATTGAGAAATTTTGTTCAAGAAAACTAGGGCGACCGATGTCCGTGAAGTTCGCACACCGACAATCAAATATCCAACTTTTGTTTAATTGAATCCCAAAATTGGAAACCCAATTTAGTCGTTTGGAATTTTAATTTTTTTCAAAAAGCTTTCACCAATTGTGTGAATTATCGAATAAAACAGTCATTAGCACCATACTCGCGAGCGGCGCCTTCTCAAGTAGTAGTGACCTTCTTTGGTCAGCCGTGTCCTTGAATATGATATGATGTGTCAGACAGCCTGACAAGAAGATTTTTCAAAAAATCAAATTTTTGACAAATTTTACAAAAATTGTCAGAATTATTCTGTTTGAAAATTTATGATTAAAAATCTTTTCTCTTCCTTAATCTTCAGTAAGGTGTAATGATATTATAGATCAATCGATTTGCCTCGAATCAAGG
>CAKNYM010046137.1:148432-172323 GCA_932195095.1 Andricus curvator
TCGCGCGTTTCCCGGGCGCGCGAGAAATAGCTAATTTGTCGCGCGTTGCTGCGTAATAATGAGCTGGGTCTGATCTCATTACGCCATGATTACGCTAAAGCAGCATAAGCGATAGTGTTGCCCCTAGCTGTTGTCCATAGGTAAATCCCCGCCTATATATGTACCGCAGTTGGAGTGAGTCTGCCTGATTAGCTGGACCCCCGACACGCCTCATTAATTATGGCTGCCCCGTGTGACGTAGTCCTCACATCAACCAGTATGTGCTGCTCTCTGGTTTTAAAACATGACATTATCTGACTTTTGATGTAGTATACAATAAAGAAATCTTATAAATATTTTTTCCGTCTTAAAGGGAAATAGTATTAAAAAAATGCAGTTTATATTTACAATTTTTATTTATTTTTCTCTTTATTTATTTATTTATTTATGTAGAAAACCAGGTATAAAAGTTATACTATAATCGAAAGGTGGCAATACAGAACTAGATAACCAACATTTTTTTTTAAAATATGTTTATTGCATAAACAATTTTTAAAATCAAATACGAGTTGTGATAAAAAAGATTTGTTCGAATCTATCCATTTATCTTTTAATGTTCCTCTTACCGAATAATCGTCTATTATAGCGTGATACCGTCGCTATAAATTTTAATTTTCTCACAACAGAATAATTTGTTATTCTTATTCAGTTTCCTCATATCTCGGGAGCAAGTTTTTACTTTTTTCGACAAATTCAAAATTCGATTTTCAATCGCTAGCTGAAACCAGTTTTCAAAACCTGTGGAACTGTAACCTCAATATTCTTGGATGATTTATACGAAATCGGTTCACTTTTTTTTAAATCAAAACTTTTTTACTCTTATTCAGAAACGCAATTTCTTGGTAATGAGTTTTTATTTTTTATTTTAATTAGATTATACTAGTTTACATTTTAAAAACACTTTTTCCCTTCTCCTTCTTCTTCTAAAAAGATTTGTTACTTTATTTTTGTACATACAAATACAGATTACAATATATATTTTTTTTCCTTCTATTTTATAAAGAGTTTTTATATCCATATGGTAAAGTACCAAATTCTCCATCGCGTCGTCTTTTGTGGGCTGTCGGTTTACAAATTTTTTTTCTCGCTTTGAAATGACTTGGTGAAAGGGTGTACGTTTTATCACATCGTACTCGAGTGTTATCGGTACATGCCTTTCACCAACAGCAAACGATCGAATAGCTGAAAAATTTACTTTTGATGAAGTTTCATAATTCAAAGTTATACCTTTAGCTTTACAAACTTCTAGTTCATTTCGATCAGCTTTGCACACCACGTAGGCATAAAATTTTGGTCCTCCTGAAGCAAAGGCCCTTATATAACTTCCCTCGCCATAACCTGATAACTCATCTGTCATATCACCAAGAAAGCATCCTAACTCTGGTTCGTATTCACCAGGAGCACCCGTCGAAACGTATATACATGAGTCGGTGTCGTAGTATAAAACGCGTTTATCAAGTTTCTCTAGATATGAATACAATTTCAGTCGTGCTTGTGCAGTTGTATACGCTGCTATTATTACATTGGTCGAAGCCAGTGGTGTTAGGGCATCGTCATTTCTTCTCCAAGAGACATACAATATTCCATGGTTTACGGGAAGTATTCCAGTTACTTCAATACTTAGATTTGTTAATAGTTCAATAAGTCTACCTCGTGAATTAACAATTTCTGTTTGTGGCAAATTATCACGTTGCCCAAATTTACCCCAAAAAGAATTGAGGCATAATTTAGCTACGGAACGCAAACCAGGGTTTGAACAAATTTTTTCTCTATCAAGGGTAACCCCTTCAATTCTATTGTACTCAATTAGGTAGTTTGTTTTTGCTTCGTCGGTAATAGAATCGTCAGGCCAGTCGCTTGCCTCTTGTTTAAATTTTAAAAACGTATTTATGTATTCGGCAAAGTGACCTCCTATTTTAGTTTTACTATCATACTGTGTTATTTCAAATTGCCATATTTCGTAAATACTAATCAATTGGTACCCTAACTCAACCCCCTTTCTTATTTCGTCAGCTACCCACGTTCCAGTGATTTGACGATCGATAGGATTGTCGTGAGGACAATCGTCTTGACGCATCTCCTCGCAACACATTCGACAGAGCGAAAACAAAAGATGATTATGCATCTTGAGAGGTAGCACAGGATGATATAAATTTCGCGGGGGTAAAATCGTGCATTTTATAAGACCTTCAACGCTATCAATACATGTCTTAGAGGGGCCTGTTAGTTCACAACACTCATCTCCAATATAAACTTTTGGATGTCCAAGCGGGAACTTGCCATATTTCGATATGGATGGATAAAGTGAACAGATATCAATGTAATGAATTTTTTCTTGATTCTTAACTTCATAAAAAGTTACTGTATTTCCTGTGCGACCTCCGTAAAATGCGTCACGTGGTTCTAGAGGAGTGTATAACAAGAGTGGGTGGTTTACGAGAAAATCTTTCATTTCTCTGTTAGATTTTTTTAAACGATCAAATTCACACTCCCACATCTCTTCGAGGGAATAACCGGCTGAACGAATGCGATTAGAAATGTTTATGGTTTTTTCGAAACGATGATCCATAGTTTCTGCACCTTCGATAAAACTTTTATCACGATTTGAGGTGAAACAACGTGGACACCCATGCCAAAAACAACCGTGAAACTGTAAAACGTGTTTCATATTTTCTGATTCAAAATAACCATCAACAGTTAAATTTTCAGAAAGACGAAATTCTCGATCACGTGCTGCATGAATGATAGGACGATTGAGAGTGCGCTCTTTCCAAACGAGCCATTCTAGCGCTTTGTGCGACTGTTGACTTGTGTATCGATAACCACCTATCGGAATGATACCAATTTCTTCTGGTTGTAAAAAGTTTCGTCTATAAACTTTAGAACAAGCTGACGCAATTGTGCAAGCCTCTTCAAACGGGCAAACATTTCCTGTCTCAAGAAATATATTTCGAAGTGCCAAGCATGCTTTCCTCAAAATATTTACGTCAGATTTACAGTAAGAAACAAGTTCCTTTTGAAAATCAAATTGATAACCTGAAGCTTTTGTTTCTTCATACCATTTTAAAAATTTATCTCTTTCCAACGTTCTCATTGTGTCCGGTGAATAAAATTTTATTGACGGAAGATCACCAATGTATTTTGCATTTTCCGGTGAATTAAAAAAATGTGGAAAAGTCCCTTTAACTAATGAATTTGGTAAACCGAATGCTTTTGGTAATGCACTTAGAGGCATCTGAAAATAGTTCAAACTGTCTAAAAATGTTGTTTTTCCGACACGCATTGAAATTATTTTTGTACCGTTTAAAATAAGTTTAGGTGGTTCTACTCCTTTTTCTTCAATTAAATAGCGTAAAATGAATTGCGCATCAAAACTTTTCGCATTATGTGCTATACATAAAACGCGACTAAAAAAAGTTAATTCGCGAGTTGCCAATTCTACCAGTTGTTTTACAGGGTCGTCTTGAAAAATAAATTCACGTACGCCACACCACTGACACAGACTTTCTACATTATCTTCTGCAAAGCACATTGAACAAACTTGATGTACAACACAAAGATTTGGTTCATGTATGTGAATCGAATTATCACCCTCGAGTGTTTTATTTTGACATGTCTCAAAGTCATAAAAAATAAAAATTGATTTCATGTCGTTCTTTCGAGGTTTAATTGGACTCATGTAACACAAGTGATTGTAAGGCTTTTTAGTTTTACAAATCTTACAATAACTCATGCCACACTCATGATTATTGCTTTTCTTTCCAAACGTGATAATTTTACAACACTGCGAGCAAGATTTTATCTTTAAACATGTAGTTAATCCCTTCTCTATATTTCGGTTCGGTTGAATATGCTGTGCAAAACAAAATTCACCATAAAAGTAACGTCGGCAATAGGCACAATAGATCCGATCAATTGTAGTATCACAAGGTGGTTGAAATTTACACTGTGGACATAGATTTGAACATCTGTAGTTGGCTGCTCTATTGTAACCTATATTACATGCAAAACAATAAATCTTGCTACCGATGGCCTTTGTTATGTTTAAAATTGGTTGATAATGACAACGTCTCTCATAATGCATTATATAAATTGTGTGCTCTAAGACCTCATTTGCATTTTTAAAATAACACGTACCATCGAAAAGAGGTTGTTGACCTCTACCAAATTCAGAAAATTCGTATACGACAATCGCGAAACCTTTTGATACAAGATATTCCTGAAATTTCTTTATTTCCGGAACACCGCAACCTGTGACAGGTATAATAACGTCAGCTTCTTCAGTAATCATTTCTGCAAATTCTCGTTGTTTTTTACTGCATTGTTGCCTAATGTTTTGCCATGCATCGTGTAATGTACCTGATCTAATTTCACCACGCACGGCATACACACATGCAGCTGCAATAGAGCGCGGTAAACATAAATTATCATTATTTGATATTGTTAAAATTGATTTTTTTCTGACATACTCGTGTGATAATTTCACTTGACCTTGACCTACTGGTGCTTCTGCTATAATACATGTCACAACAAAGTTATCAGTTAAACGAAACTCGGTATTACTTTGAATTACACTGTAAAGAATCTCCCACATATCTTCTACATTGAAACTGCTTGCAAGTCGAAACGAAAGCCAGGCTGCGCCTCGAGAAAAATACTCGCTGTGTAATGTTACACCGATGTAATCGTTAGGTGAACAAGACTCGGTTAAATAATTATGTAAATCACGCATAGCACCCTCTAACCATTCAATTTCGTTAGTTTCAGCTGGAGGTTGTCGCACACATACACACATTTGTCGGCTTTCTATCCTAAAACGTTTGGCTTCTTTGCGTGTTTCGCTTAAAATTAGAAACCTGCATCCAGGAGGTTGAATCACCTCTCCATCATCGCTTTCTTCTTCTTCTTCTTCTTCCTGTTCCGCATTCAGCACACCATCGTGTTCTTCTTCCGTATTGATAACAGCACCTTCTTCATTTCTGCTGATACGACCGTCTCCTCCCCCTCCATATCTCCCTCCACCGATCTGTTTACATGTGTGATTCCAAGGAGTAGCCGTAGAATTGACTGAAAGTCGAATATCAAAATTAATAATCATTCTTTTCTAATGAAACCGTATATTTTTTCTCGAAAAACTTATTCTCGTTTTTTAAAAATGTACTTTTTTAAATAAAAGATGAAGCGTGAAAAAGGTTTTTCCTGGGAAAATTTATTTGAAAAAATGAAAGATGTAGATTGAAAGGTTTTTTAATTCTCTGCTAAAAAGAAAAAAAAAAAGCTATATCAGAGAAAATAAAAAATGCAGATTGAAAAGTTTTTTCTTAAAGTAAGCCACATTACGAAAACATGAAAAAAAAGAAAATTGGAAAAAATTACTTATACCTATTCATATCCTATGTATGAGTTTGGTTTTGCATATCCTTGGTATCGGTTTGGGTTTTCGATTACTCAAATGCATATACACAATTTCGAAATCATCGTCTACAATAGAAGTTTGTGTACTTGTACTTGGATTGGAAACTGTATTAAAATCGATAAAACTGGTCATTTGTCGTAACGTAAGATCCGAAATATCATCTAGTATGCAACAAACAAATACAACAGAAAAACTATTACAAATATTTCACGGAATGACAGATTTTGTCTAAACAAAAATTTATGCAATTATAATTTTTTAAACTTACCTATAAAATCACTGAGAATATCAGAGATATTCGGGTCTTGTTCCTCGGTTATAGTATCCACAATGTCATTTAGAACAGCTGAACTATCCGGGTCTGTTTCCATAACTTCATTCTGTTTTTCTCCTACATTTCTTCTTTCTTTCTTCTCTTGTTTTTCTTCCTCATCTTCGCTTTGTTTTTCTGTAGATGCATCTTCTATCGATGAATCATCTTCTGTAGAGGAGTCATCTGATGATGATTCTGTAGAGGAGTCGTCTGATGATGATTCTGTAGAGGAATCATCTGATGATGTTTCTTTAGAGGAATCATCTGATGATGTTTCTGTAGAGGAATCATCTGATGATGATTCTAACGATGTGTTGTCAGATAAAATAGTCTCAACTTCCATTTCTTCTTCTTCTTCAACTAATTCATTTTTTTTCTTTTCAATAGGTTCAACGACTGCAATAGATTGAACTTTGTTTTCATTTATAACAGGCTGGACAATTATTTTCTCCGTTTCGTCATCTTGTATTTCCTCTTCTTGATCAGTAATGTCACTATAAAAATCTTCAATGTGTTGAATAGTACCACTTTGTTCTATTGCTGGAATAGGTTGAACCACACTTACACTATTACTGTCACCAACACTTTTTAACGGAAGCATAATAACATGTGGAGATGGTAGCAATACATCTGACACAATTCGAGGTAAAACGGAATTACACTTTTTTTTAAACTGGTCGTTTACATTCTTATTTTCGAAGGATGGTCCAGGAATCGGTTGGTCCTCCTCCTGAATAGCAGAACTAGGAATTGGTGCTGAATTTACAATCTGACTACCTCTTGCGTATTTTATCACAGTCGGTCGTCCTTGTTGTAGTTCTTCCTGTCTGTTTATCTTTTTTTGTTCTTCCAGTTGTGCGCGATCATGAAGTTCGGCGTCCAGTTCTTCAGAGAACTCGAGAGCTTTCAATAAAAGTTCGTCAATTCCTTTGTCATCAGAAAATATCAACAATTGTCTTCGACGATTGATATATGTTGACATTAACTGGCTTGCTGCCGCAACTTCAGTTAATCCCCGAACTTTTAAAGCTTGTACAGCCAGCATCATTAGAGGCAATTTATTTTCAAAAACATTATTTTGATGGGCCAAACCGAGAATTCGAGCTGTTGATTTACTTATTAAGTAAATCAACTCCTTTCTCAGTTCCTTTTTCACTTTCACCGATAAACTTTTCACCCACTCCTTAGTACACCTTCTTTTCACAATTCTATCGCGAATTCGAACAAGTTTTGCCAATCCTATTATACAGCGTATATATGCGGACCGGTCACACATGATTATCTCGCGTGAAGTCTTTAAGATGTCTGATCATAAACTGTCACATAACATGCATCCCTTCTTTGAGGAGACACTAACATTAGTTTATAATAGAGTACATATATATTAATTTAGGTCTATGTGTTTTTAAAAGGCTGCGTGGTCTTTTTCTTGGATATGATTCTCTTCGTAAAAGAGGAAACGTCTTCAGAAATGTAATACTTTTACATCTACCTATTTACTTTTGTTTTAGTGAAGTATTATCTTTCGTTCTTCACAAAAGAATACTAAGCATTATCCTAATATTTAGAATATGTCATGAAATGGTCTAGAAATTGTCAGCTGTGTCGGTATCATTATAACATAACGAAAAATGTGCATCGACAGGAAATATGAGTCCGAGGAGTCAAAACCCTTAACATACCATATCTTATATATGAAATTTGCAAACAATTGTTTATTGAAACATAATCTCTCTTATTATATTGTAGGAGTGGTAGATCTTACATTTTTTTTTATTTCTCATTGGTGCTTAATATTCTTGGAAGGGGTATAATATTTCTCCCTCTTCTTAATTATAAATCTCCTACCCTTGAAAAAATCAACTTCTGATTGGTTAAGCGGTTTCTCTTATAGTTCAAGTTTGTATCTGATTTAATCATGGACTCATTCGCTCAAATTCAGTGCAGTTAAAATCTTTGATGGAATTACATTCTTCAGTGCAAAAAAAAAGATCGCTCTTAACTTTTGTGCAAAATTCCATCTCTTTACGCAATGGCTGTCGTATATTCTAGTATCTACGGATTGAATCCATCTTTTTCGAAATTGGCGATACATGGATTAGAGCCACAACCCCTTACAGAAAATGAAAACGGAATTTGTGAGCTGAATATGAAGAACTTTTTGCGACCTATTATAAAAATTACCAATAAGGTCTTCCAAGGACATGTTTTTGATGTTCAAACTTGGGAAAGTTTTAAAGAAAAATTCTTAAACATCGAAAAATATTTTTGGAACTTCTCACTACCCGGATCAGTGGAGAACATTATTTTTGGATCTTACACTTTACAATTGACCATGTCTCATGGTGCAAAAGCTATTTGCATTGACACTCAAAGTGATTGGAAACCAAAACAAAAAGAAGAAGAAGAAGAAGCTGGTTCCTCTTCTAAGCGTATGAAGATTTATAAGCCTGTTATTGCAATGCATATGTCTACTTTTATTCAATTACAATCACTTCGTCACTGTATTGATGAACGTTTTCGGCAGTTAGAAATCATTTTACCAGCTGCCAATGCTACCGTACAATCGGTCCTGAATATTTTGACAAATAAATTTTTGCAACAATGGAATCCACGGGATATGACTGGAGAAGCTCTTTTGCGAACCATAAGGGACACGGACTTCCATGAAATCCTGGATAGTGTGAAAATAGATCTAAACCGTGAAAATTACAAGGACTTCGCGGAAATACACAGCAAACTTTTTGTGCACGAGCTCCTTACTCTATGCTCACCTTCGATTCTAACGATTATTCGTCATGAATGGTATTTACAATCTAAAAAAAAAAGATACACCGATAGTTGAGTAAGTTTTTTCGAATTTCAATTATTGAAAAAATATTTATATTCTTCGTGAATAAAAGATAAATTTTCTCACATACAGTCATCTCAAATGTAATGTTCTCTCTATTATGTGTGTGTGTGTGTATGCAATCACAGTCGACAAAATGTATTTGTGGTATGAATAAAATGGCATTGTACTACATAATGGTGATCATACAAATGATTTGAAACTTTTTCACGTGTGTCTACGATAAATTAATAATTTTTAGCCTTGTCAACAATCTCTTGATTTTCAATTGAATAATAAAATATCGCATTATTGTACAAATGTTGTACTTCCTTCTTAACCCTTTCTACCTCATTTAGTATATAATTTTATACAAAATTGATATGAGTAATTTTTTATCTTTGACTATTTAAAAGAACGTATATAAAAATGATAAAAAGTAATTTTTTTTCTACATTAGCAAAATATAGTTATATATGTATTATTACCATGCACGAGATCATAAGTGATAATTTTACTACGAGGTGTCGGTATCACATTCCGTTCTTTCGTTTCATTCAATGGTTGGCGAGTCCAGCGACTTCTTCCACGTTACAACTCGCTCTTGTATTGTAAGATCCAAAATAATTAGTGACGCATCATTACGTTATCTCATTACTGTATAAGGTAATCAATGTCATAATTCAGGTCAAGGGCACATAAATATGATTATATAATTATGGAGAGATCAGCTGACAGCCCCTCCTCTTCACCCTCTGACAAGAACGTCTACTCTATCCCCACTCCATCATTCAGATGATGAAGTCATCCTAAAGGTCATTACCATGCATACGACCTTGAGATCCGATGACTTCATAATGACGTCATCGTCTGAATGACAGAGTGGGGATAGACCAGGGGTTGGCGCCAGAGGGGGAGAGAGTAGTTGACACCCCCTCCTCTTCACCCTCTGACAAGAACGTCTACTCTATCCCCACTCTATCATTCAGATGATGAAGTCATCCTACACAATACAATGACGTCATCGTCTGAATGAATGAGTGGGGATAGACCAGGGGTTGGCGCCAGAGGGGGGTAAGAGGGGGGTTATAGTCTGTCTCTCCATAGTGCTAACCTTACTACTCACATGTTTTTTGGAAATATATTTAAATATTCTAAACTTAGAATTAACACTTTAAAATATTGATGTAGTGAAAAAAATCCCTGAAAAATTAAAACGTTAGTACTTTAAATAAAACCTAAATCATTTAAAATTTTCCCAGAAATCTTTTTGTCAGTATTTTCTCATTCTTTAAAAAAATGAAAAAGTTTACAAATTATAGTTTGGTAGAAAAATGTTGAAAATGGAATTACTCCCTATAATTAAAATATCATTTGCAATTAAAGTTTTTTCTTTTATTACTAATTTTTAGAAACATTTAGAAATCAATTTTATCATTAAATAAAAGTACCTATTTGGAAATTTAGATTTACACAATTGATGATGCAGCAAATTCGTAATCTTTATGAATATTTAAACAAACTGAAAACAGTCACTGAAAGACGATAAAAAGGATAAAAAGGATAAAAAGCTGGAATATTTTAATTTACGAAGCGCACACACAGTTGTTACCGACAACAAAAATACCGATACTGACAAAAAGATTTCTGGGAAAATTTTAAATGATTTAGGTTTCACTTTAAAGTAATAATTTTTTAATTTTTCAGGTATTTTTTTACTACATTCATATTTTAAAGTATTAATTCTAAGTTTCGAAGATTTCAATATATTTCCAAAAAGAATGTGAAAGATTTTAAGACATTTTTTTAATTTTACAGGATTTGAATTTTTTTAGGAAATCTGAGTTATTTCAAAAGATATTTAGAAGTTTTAGAGGTTATGAAAAGATTTGAAAGTGAAATTACTCTGAAAAATGAATTTTCAGAGAAAATTAAAAAATATTTCAAAATATTTCCTCAAATTTCGAAAAAGAATGTACAAGATTTGAAGCAAAACTTTTTTAACTTTGTGAAAACATAAAACTTTTTCAAAGAACCCTGGGAAAGTTATTAATAATTTTTCATTTTAAAAAATTGACTTTTAAAGAAATTTTCAAAAAATTTCAATATATTCCTAAAATTGTCAAATAAATGGAAGGTTTTAAAGAACTTTTTTATTTTGTAAGATTTTACAAAATTTTACCAATGATTCGAGTCAATTTAAAAGATTTAAAAGAATTGTTTGCTTGAAAATTATTTTTTTTTTTCAACTGAGAAATTAAATATTTCATTTTTTGTTTAAAATTGATCTTGTTTTGTTTACTGTGAAAAAAGATTACTTGAATCACAGAAATGTAGTATTGAACACGTCCAATAAAATATTTTGTTGATTGAACAACATTTTTCTTGTTTCTCAGTGTTGAAAATTCTTCTCAAGTGGTAGTGACCTTCTTTGGTCAGCCGTGTCCTTAAATATAATATGATGTGTCAGACATCCTGACAAGAAGATTTGTGAAAAATTTTGGGATTATCTAAATTTCTGTATATTTTCAAAATTTCAAAGATGTTTAAAATTTCTGAAATTATCAAAATTATCAAAATTTTTGAATTTTATAAAATATTAAATTTTCTAAAATTCTCAAAATATTCTAAAATTTGTAAAATGTTAAAAATTGTAAAATGTTCAAAATTTGTAAAATGTTCAAAATTTTTAAACCTACCAATTTTTTGAATCAAAAATAAGAAAAATAATAACATGTTTCTTTGGTTCAAGCTAACTATTTAATTAATTTTAGCATTTTTACAACTTCTCATTTAGTTGTAATGATATCAATTGTAATTAATGTTTAATAATTAATCGCGAATACCAAAGAAATTAAAAACTATAAAATGCTTATAAACTTTTTTTCTAAATCTTCAAAAATCCACATTTTGTTTTAAAGTTTTTACAATATTTTCAGATTATGTAATCTTTTGAAAAAGACGAATTTTCATCAAAATAGTTAAATCTTCAATCAAAAAATATGAATTTAAAAAAAAAAATTTTCAATCCAAAAGTTCATTTTTTAAACAAACAAGTGAATTTTCAATAAAAAATATGAATTTTGAACTATAAAAAAATAATAGTTTTCAACCAAGTAATTGACTTTTCTACCAAAAAGATGAATTTTGAACCCTGAGAAGAAAGATTACTTGAATCAAGAAGATGTAGTAGCATTTTTAAAATTGTGTAAAATCTTACAAAATCGAAAAAATTCCTTGAAATCTTCCAGATTTTATTCGACAAATTTAGAAATGTATTGAAATTTTTTGAAATTTTCTTTAAAAATCAAGTTTTTAAAATAAAAATTATTGAAAAAGTTTTCCTTCAAATCTTGTACATTCTTTTTCGAAAAATGAGTAAATATTTTTGAATTTCCTCTTTAAATTCACTTTTCAGATGAAAATTATTCTCAAATATTCTCATAACTTCTAAAATTTCTAAATATCTTTTCTTTTCCCAGAAATCAATTGTGTAAATCTACATTTCCAAACAAGTATTTTTATTTAATGATAAAATTGATTTCTAAATGTTTCTAAAAATTAGTAATAAAAGAAAAAACTTGAATTGCAAATGATATTTTAATTATGGGGAATAATTCCATTCTGAACATTTTGCTACTAAACTATAATTTGTAAACTTTTTCATTTTTTTAAAGAAATGAGAAAAGTTAAATCACGGTAATAATGTTTTAATTTTTCAGGTATTTTTTCACGACCTTCATATGTTAAAGTATTAATTCTAAGTTTAGAAGATTTCAATATATTTCCAAAAAGAATGTGAAAGATTTGAAGACAATTGTTTTAATTTTACAGGACTTAAATTTTTTTCGGAAATCTGAATTATTTCAAAAGATATTTAGAAGTTTTAGAAGTTATGAAAAGGTTTGAAAGTAATTTTAATCTGAAAAATGAATTTTCAGAGAAAATTAAAAACGTTGTGAAAACAACAAACTTTCTCCAAGATTCCTGGGAAAGTTATGAATAATTTTTTATTTAAAAAAATTGACTTTTAAAGAAATTTTCAAAAAATTTCAATATATTCCTAAAATTGTCGAATAAAATCTGGAATATTTGAAGGAACTTTTTAATTTTGTAAGATTTTACGAAATTTTACCAATGATTCGAGTCAATTTAAAAGATGTTTGGAAATTCTTCTCTTGGTTAGAGTGTCTCTCTTTAACTTTTTTTGTTGAAAATCCATATATTTTGGTTGAAGATTCAACTGTTTCGATGAAAATTCGTCTTTTTCAAGAAAATATAAAATCTGAAAATATTTCAAAAACTTTAAAACAAAATCTGGATTTTTGAATATTTAGAAAGAAAATTTAGAAGCGCTTTATAGTTTTCAATTTCTTTGGTATTTGCGAATAATAATTGATTAATAATTAAACATTTATTACAATTGATATTATTACAATTACAACTAAATATGGCGGTGTGAAATTGCTGAAATTAATTGCATAATTTGATTTTTTTGCATTATTAAGAATAATAATAAATTGTTTAAACAATTATTTTTGGTCACTTGAAATAATTATTACTTCACACTAATTAAAAATTGGCCTAACATTTCAGAAGAGAACCGCAACTTTCTAGCACTTATCTACGAGAAGAGAGCTATAACCAATAATAATTTGTTCAAACAATTATTATTGCTAATTTAAAATAAATGTATACTCAGAAAGAAGATTTTTTGTGCGATCGAAAGTTGAATTTTTTATTTAAAAAAAAAATTCAAAAACTTGTTATGATAATCTTGTAGAGCTTTCAAAAAGCAATGTTTTTCTTTTGTGAATTTTCAATCTCGTAAAAAAATTGTCTCAAAAATTTTGAAAATGCTCTATCTTTTTGGATTTTTTATTCAAAATAGCTGGCTAATGAAATTGACCTTCAGTTTCCGACACTCAAAGAGTATACCAAAGGTCAATCTAATAGAATAATTCTTTCAAAAGTTATCGTGCTCTGTGTCAGGGAAATTATATTGTTTTTTCATAAAAAATTAGAGACTCGCCGAGTTAAACATTAAATTTGAAAAAAAAAATGAAAATGTTTAAAGCTTAAAATATTTAAAGCATTTGATGTTTTTATTTCATTGGATGAGAATGACACCCTTTTACTTCAATCAATCTCAGCCAATAAACCAATGATAAGGTAAATTGGCTTCCGTTTCCGGTACCGAATAATAAAGTACGCGTGCTTGTTCTGTGCTATCTTTTTTGGTTTTGGCGACGAGCGTGGAGGTGTGATTGAGGCGAAAGATGGTGAGGGACGTTAGTGAAGTGAAGGGGTTGTGTGGAAGTGTGGGGAGGCTGTTTCGTAAGGTTAAAAGGGTTAGGAGGAGAATTGAAAGTGATAATTTGGAGGTTAGTTGTCAGGGACGGAAAAGTGAGAGAGAAGATAGGGGACAGCAGATCGGTAAAATAGGCCAGCATGCCTGTTACGAGGAGTCCAGTGGGGTCCGGTAGAGGGCAGCAGCAGGTAGACAGCAACCCCGGTGCTGATGATCTCACTGAGACCGGCGAAACGGGGAGTGGTAAGGGTGATGCCGAATAGCTATGATGGCGAGGGCCAGTATGCTACGCCAGGAAACTTCGGGTGGGGAGAGAAGGAAGGGGGGCTAGGTGACAGGAGGCCTCGAGGTAAGCCGTCGAATCGGGAACTGCTTAACAGATCCAGAGCTAGCAGTTTAGGATCGAGACAACTTTTTGATAAATGGAGGCAGGGTGTGAGCAGGGAAATGAGAAGCCTGGAAAATCTTATGAAAGGGTTTAGAGAGGAAACGAACCGAAGTCTGAATGGCATGCAAAAGCGAGGGGAGGAGGTTTGGGAGGAAATGAGGAAAGTTAGAGAGAAGTGGGAAGAGTGGGATCTGGTGTGGCTGCAAGAAAAAGATAAAGTTTGGAAGAAGTTGGAAGATATTGAGAAAAATCAAAGGATGAGTGAGGAAAAGAGAAAATCAGATATGGAGAAATTGGCCGAAAGAGTGAGGAAACTAGAGTGTAAGTCTGAGGATATAAAGAAAGGGAATGAGGGGGTAAGAGAAGGAGCGAGAATAAAAGAAATGAATGAGAACGTTATCCTAGAAAATGTGAGAATGAAATCAAGATTGAGAGAGTTGGAAAGGAAAATGGAAGTAGAAGAGAAGGCGAAACGGAGTAGGAATTTAGTGATTAGAGGAATGAAAATGGATAGTGAATCAGGTAGAGAAGAAGTGGAAAAGTTAATGAGTGAAATTGGAGCAAAAGTGCACGTGGAAGAGGTAAATGGAGTGGGAAGGAAGATTGAAGGTAAATCGCGTATGTATGTGGTGAAAGTGAGAAATGAGGAAGAAAAAGTTGATATCTTGAGAGAGAAAAAAGCCCTGAAGGGCAGGGAAGAAAGGATAGAGGAGGATATGACGTGGAATGAAAGAAGGAGAAAGTGGATGATGAAACAGAGAGCATGGAGTAAAAGAGTGAAAGGGAACACGGTATGGATAGGGAAAGACAGGATGTGGATAAATGGGAATGTGTGGATATGGGATGATGAGGAAGAAAAATTGAGTGAAGTGTGTAGGGAAGGCCCATGGCAACGCGAGGAAGAAGTGAAGACTAAGAATACAAGGGAGGAGGTAATGGAAAAACTAGAGGGTGAAAGACAAGAAGGAGGAGAAGACGGAGCGATGGGGTTTCCACAAAAGTAGGGATGGGACATAATGACGAAAGAAGGGAGAAAGGAAGGAAAAAAGAAGTGAGAGTAGCGTTTTGGAACGTATCAGGGCTAATGAATAAAGATGAAGGTTTCTGGGAAGATGTGAAGAAATGGGATGTAGTGATGTTGAGTGAAACCTGGGTAGATGAGAAGGAGTGGAAGAGAGTGAAGAGGAAGTTACCCAAGGGATATATGTGGCAGATGCAAGGGGCAAAGAAAGAGAAGATAAAGGGAAGAAAGAAAGGGGTTATGGTATCAGGAGTGAGGAAGGAATTTGTAGGAGAAAAGAGAATAGAAATGGCATTTGAGGAAACGGATGAAGTAATAACGAGAATGGTGAAGATAGGAAAAAGAAAGGTGAGGATAGTTTGCGTTTACAGGAGAAGGGGAGAAGAAGAAGGTTGGAGTGTGATTAGGAAATGGGTGGCGAAAAAGGATGACGAATTGGTGTTGATAGGAGGTGATCTGAATGCTTGGACGGGGGAACAGGGAGGGGAAATATGGGATGAAGAAAGTGAGACTTTCAGGAGAAACTCGAAACACAAACAGGTGGACCAGGAGGGTAGGACACTGTTGGAAATTCTGGGAGAAACAGGATGGTTTATTTGCAATGGGAACTCGGAAGGGGATGAGGAAGGCGAGATTACTTTTGCAGGGAAAGGGGAAACAGTGATTGACTACATTCTGGCCGAGGAAAGGGTAAGGAGGCTGTTGAAAAGAATGGAAGTAGGGAACGAAATAGGGTCAGAACACTTTCCGGTCATTGCAACGTTAAAATGCGGGAATTGGGCAAGAGAGGGAAGGAAGAAGGAGGGAGCGACAAGGAAAAAAGCAAAGATGGGTAAATGGGGAGATGATAAGCTAAGAGAATATACAGAAAGAATGGAAGAAGAGAATGGTTTGATTGAAGATGGGGGAGGCGTGGATGAGATTTTGTGTAAGATGAGGCGAAGGGTAGAGAAGATAGTGGAAGAAATTAGGCCAAGTGAGGAAGAAAGAAGGGAGAAGGGCGGATGGTGGGATGCGGAATGTGTAGAGAGTAAAGAGCGTATAAAGTTATCGTTAAAGAATTGGAGAAGAGGAGAGATAGACAAAAAGGAGTATAATAAGAGAAAAAGGGAACACGAGAAATTACTGGATGTAAGACGACAGGAGGAGAAGGTGAGTTACATGAAGGAGGTAGAAAAAGCAATAAAGGAAGGAAGAGAATGGGAGGTGATCAACAGAGAAAGGAGTGAATGGAAAGGAATCAATGAAGATATAAGTATAGATGAATGGACGGCATATTGCAAGAAATTGCTAGGAGGGGTGGATAGCAAGGTAAGGGGGAATGGTAGAAAGATCAAGGAGGGAGGAATAGAAGGTGGGAATGACTTGACCAGAGAGGAGGTGAATCAAGCAATAGAGAAGTTAAAACGAAATAAGGCGACAGGAGAGGATGGGATGGAGAATGAAGCGTTGAAATTTGGCGGAAGGAGGGTTAGAGAACAGATTTGGGAAGTATATAATAGAGTATGGAGAGGGGAAGGATGGCCGAAGGAGTGGAGAACAGGTTTGGTAGTTCCTTTATTAAAGAAAGGAGGGGGGAAAAAAGTCGAAGATTATAGAGGAATCACTCTCATGCCAGTAACGTATAAGATTTACGCGGAGGTGCTTAGGAAGAGATTAGAAGAACAGGTAGATGAAAAAGGAAGTATTCCACACAATCAAACAGCATTCAGGAAGGGGATGTAGACAGTGGATAACATTTTCGTACTAAATTATTTAGTCAACAGGAACCTGGGACAGAAAAAAGGAAAACTGATTGAGAGGATCAAAGAGGACTTTACGGAGACAAAGACAAGGGTGAGGATCGGGGAACAGAAAGGAGAGGAGTTCTGGACAGGGAGGGGTCTTAGACAAGGTTGCCCGCTAAGTCCGTTGTTGTTTAACATATTGTTAGCAGACCTAGAAGGGAAAATGGAAAGGAAAGGTAAAGGGGGTATAGTTCTAGGAAATAAGAGAATATACTCGTTAGCGTACGCGGACGATGTGGTGCTTCTACCAGAGAATGAAAGTGGAATGAACTTCCTAATGAAAGGATTCGAAGAGTACGTGAGAGCGAAAGACTTGACAATAAATGTGACGAAGACAAAGATAGTATGTTTCAGGAAGAGAAAGAATGAAGTAAAGTATGGATGGAAGATAAATGGGGAAATGGTGGAAATGGTAGAAGAATTTTGTTATTTAGGATTCTGGTTCGAAGCGGGAGGTGGAAGTGAGCTGCAAGTGAAAAAAAGGATCGAAAGTGCGAGTAAGGTGATGGGTCAAGTGTGGGGGATTGGAAAACGAAGATTCAAAGAGGACTGGAAGATGAGAGTATGGCTGTTTAATTCACTGGTGTGGTCTGTGATGTGTTATGGAGTGGAGATGTGGGGATGGAAGGAGTACAAGAAAGTAGAAAACATGCAAGAGAGATTTCTGAGATGGGTTATGGGAGTGAGCTGGAACTGCCCAGGTTATATGTTGAGAGAAGAAACAGGGAGAGAGAAATTGGTGATAAGGCAGAGGAAAAGGGTATGGAATTTTGAAGAGAAACTTAAAAGTGGTAAGTGTAGCAAAGTTGCACAAGCATGCCTGCACGAAATATTAGATAGAGAGAGGAGAGGACACACGGGACTTTCAAGATGGGAGGAGGAGAGATGGAAAGTTAGAAGAGAATGAAGAATGTGTGACGAGGAGAGGGAGTGGCAGATATTAGAGGGGGAAATGAGTAAGAAGCAGGAAGAGGAAAGGTGGGAAAAGATTATGGAGTCCAAATATAATAAATGGTATAGATTCATCAAGATGGAAGGGGTCCCAGAATATCTAGGGAAGTTGAAAAAGCAGTGCAGGTGGTCCAGGATGATACGTTTCAGAATGGGAGAAGGTATGAATGAGTGTAAATATTGGATGAGTGAAGAAATGAAAGCGTGTAGGGCATGTGGGTATGAAAGGGAATCTTGGGAGCACGTGTTGGAGAGATGTACAGGGCAAGAGGAAGGGGGAAAGAGCGTGGTAGATAAAGTTAGGTGGATACTGAGCGGTTGTGGACAAGGGGAAAAGTGGATTAAGAGCTTGGAAGAGAGAATGCATGGGAGGGGAGAAAATCAAAATTCAAACATGGATATGGAAAATTAGTGTTGCGTGTCTTTTAAAAGCTTGAAGAGTAATGGTAAGAGGAAACGGAAGCCCTGGAAGGTCTCGCGCATTTGCTAGATAATAGTTATTAGCTAGTAAGATAATAGTTAAGAACTTGTAAATAATAAAAAGGCGAATCGATTATGGATTAAGATAAGCATAAGGCATAGTGGTTAAGTGAAATGGTAAAAGATGTAAAGGGAACGGAGCCCTCAAACCCGTAAAAGGGAGTGTAATAAAATAAAAAATGATAAGGTAAATTTTCAATTACTGTTTCGGATAGTCGGCAAATCACAATTGAATATTCAGTAATTTTCAAGTTACTATTTTTAATTGATTTTAAATTCGAAGTCATACACAATTTTAATTTAAAGTGCATACCTTATATGGTATTCTTCAATAACTGTTTATATTTTCAAATTCTAAAAATACAAATTAAACGCTCTGAAATAAAATTGAATAATTCTAAATTTGACGACCATCACGAAACGTTCGTTTTTTTTACGTTTGAACGTTGAAATCATTCCTACAAGTTATATGGACTTCTAAAACTATCCAAAAAGATTTCAGAATTCTAAAAAAATAATTGTATGTATATTTTTGTGAATAGATTTAATGCTTTCACTGAAGTTTCAGGTTATGTTGTTCTTATATATATTCTCTAAGATATCTGTGATTGGCCAGAGCGCCCCATGGTGGGGACTGGTCGAACTTGATTGGCCAATCAATTCTTTCTGAATAAACCCGGGAGGACGGAAAGCCAAATCGGATTGGTATTATATCCATTCTCCCTATTGATGTTATCAGGATTTTTTAGGATTTCGATTGCTTCTCTATGTTTTCTTGGAAAAATATTGTACGTTTCTGCGATGACGGTTGTTTTGTAAAATAAAATGCTATGTCCTGTTTCGATATGATGCTCAGCTAATGCTGATTGCGTGAAATGTTTTAGCCTGACTTCACTCAAATATTCCTTTACACGTTGGCTCACCGCCCTCCCGGTTTCTCCAATATAGACTTTGCCACAAGAACAAGGGATTGTATATACTTCCGGATCACTGAGAGGTGCCTTTTCATCTTTAGGGTTGTTTAGCAGTTGTCCTATTCTCGCAGGTGGTTTAAATATGGTTTGGATGTTGTGTTTGTTGAGAATTCTTCCTATTTGTTCTGTGATACCTTGAATGTAGGGTAGGATGGTGGTCGTTTTTCCCTCTCTTTCTTTAGTAGGTTGTGTCGACTTGTTTTTTTGAGTGTATTTTCTAATTGCTTCATCAATTGGTTTGTTTGTGTAATCGTTTTGTGTTAGGATTTGTTTAAAATTTTGCAGTTCCTTTTGTAGGTTATCTTTATCTGTTATGGAGACAGCTCTGTATACAAGACAGTTGATGACCGATTGCTTTTGAGATGGGTGGTGGTGGGAGGAGGCATGTATGTATCTGTTTGTATGGGTGGGTTTTCTGTAAACTTCATGTGCTAATGTGTTATCAGATCTTTTGTAAACTAGTACATCCAAGAGAGGTAATTTTTCGTTTTGTTCAATTCCAATGGTGGACTGGATATTAGGGTGTAATTGATTGATGAAATCGCAGAACTTGTGTAGTTCATCTAGTCCATGCCTCCAGATGACAAAAGTGTCGTCAACGTAACGGCACCAAAATTCCTGTTTAAGCGTGGATTTGTTAAAGATTTTCGTGTCTAGATTTTCCATAAAGATGTCGGCTATTACAGGTGAGATTGGAGATCCCATTACTGCTCCTGTGGTTTGTTCGTAGAATTGGCTATTAAAAGAGAAGTAGGTATTAGTTTATCAGCGTTCTATCAAAGGTGTGAGATTGGAGGGGAAGTTTGCAGAGGATTTGATAATATCGATTGTATCAAAAATTGGTACTTTCGTAAAGAGAGATACTACATCGAAACTCACAAGGATGTCTTGCCGTTGAATGCCAATCTGTTGTATCTTTCTGATGAAGTCAGTTGTCTTCTTGTTATTTTTTTTTCGATGCGAAAAGAACAACTTTACACACCTGAAAATTACCAGCAACGAAAATTCACTTCTGTTTGTTAGGTGTCACAAAAGATATTGTATTTTAGTTTTGTATTTAATTTTATTTGAAATGAAGAATTACATCACATTTTACATAAAATTGCATTACATTCGACTGATCGGGGTACCCACAAGAAAAGTCTCTATTAAATCTACAACCTAATGGCTGCGCCCGTGTTTTAAAACATTTGTACTAGTATTCACCTACAATATTTTTGTAGTACACAAGGAAAATCGCAGTAAAACCCGTGTATAGTACAGCGGACTTGAGTTCGATCTGACGCTGGAATCATACCCAGCTATGCAATTTTCGGAGAGTCAAAAAACGGTTTTTGGAGCTTCGTTAAAACCTTGCTTCACCATTTTTGCAAAGCCAGTCCACGGATCCACCGAGACTCGAGCACTTGGTCTGCCAGCTGGTTTTAAATGATTAATTTTACGTATCAGTATAGGCTTAGATAACTACTGTATGTGTCAATATATGTGTTGTAGTATGCTTTATAGATTTCTACCCAGCTTTCAGAAGATGTTTGCTCGTGTTGTGGACGTTTTGTTTGAAGGCGTTCTATGCGGCGTCCTGCAAAAATTGCTACTCTGCATGCCTCGAAGTGTGCATCCGTATTTACTACTTGTGCTACATGGCTATGGCTGAGTGCAGCAGCAGCAGAAACAGCATGAGTAGCAGCTCGATCAAGCGCACGAACAAATGACAAACGACGGTTGACACCCAATAAGACCATGCCTCCCTCGTATATACATACCCACCGGTTGTTTTGTTTATCAAATACGATATGTGAACGAGTTGTGCGAAACAAATCGCCTAGTGGTTTGATTTCGTCTCTCTCCTTATATCCAACGATGACATGACCCCTTTGTAAGAAAGTTCCTAGATGAGTAGACATGCGAAGTTCATTGTATTCTTCAAAATCACTAAAGTGTTGAGTATCAACATGCGGAAATTCTTCGATAGGAGGAAAATAGAGACCGTTTGATCCAGGAAATAATGTACTTAAAGTGATCGGATCTGATCTGATTAATTCTGTAAGAAGAAAGTAAGAGAAGTTTTTGAAAAACGTAAGAATTTCTCGAATTTTGTATCATTTGGCGATCACCACAGTCGGCCAGAATCGCTGCTTAAGGGTGTTGGTTAAATTGGAATTTGAATTTTTTTGTGATCCTCGGATCAATAAAATTTTGAGAATTGAACCTTTTTGCTGAGGAAATAATTACTTTGACGGAACATGTTCATTTTCCGAATGGGAAAAATCTGCGGATATCAGGCGACAGCATCTGGACGGCGAAAACCGTTCGCAAATTTATTTTCTCATTCGACATTCTGATATCGCAGAAGCATTCTAGGGTATCTCTATATATCTCAAGACCCATGACGTGAACGCTTTCACCGTCGCGCTCCTAACGAAAATGCCAATTCATTCTGTATTTTGCTCCGTCTCGCGACGTATTTCCCGAAAAGGTTCACCATCATCAAGTCGTGGGTCTTGCGATATACAGAGATATCCGGGAATGCTTTTTCGATGTCAGAATTGTGAGAATTATTTCCTCAGCAAAAGGGTTTATCCTTAAAAATTTTATTGATACGAGGATCACGCAGAATATCACGAGAATGTACTGGCTTGAAGAAAATCGATTTTCGTCATTCAAGTATTTTTTTCTTAGATAAGAGAAATTTGCATGGATCATGAAAATATTGTATCGTCTGTATCCGTTCCAATATTTTCTTGATTCAGTGCTAGTTTTTTCCGTGTATTCTTCAAATAAAGTTGCAAACATTACACAGCAATCGCGTTCTTATATTAGTTTTTTTTTTGTAACTCGGCCTCTATATTACAAAATTTACCTCAAATTATAGATATGATTTTTTATTATCAATAACTATATAGTTACCAATGGATTCGAGGAAAACGGATAAACTGAGGAATAGAGTTCCTGCGGCGATCCTCATTTTCTATTGCAGTAGATGATACTTGTGTACGGAAAATTACGGTAACGTAATGAATTTTCTGCAAGATTTTCCAGTATATATACTGAGGGAAATAGACAAATACCACGTAGATGGATAATTTTTTATTTGTCAACTCTCCCGTCTTTAGCCCCCCCCCATTTATATGTTATAGAACAAACTGCGTCGTGTAAAAGAATATTTCCACGTATGCTGACAGTTTAAACTTTAAATAAAGATACCAGAAAAACAGAACTTTGTTGTTCCAACGTTATCTCCTCCGAGGTTTTAATTAGTGTACATAATTCTTAAATAACAGGAAAAGAAATCACGACAACCTGAATTGAGCTATAGATTTAGATTTGAAAATTGAGAAATTTTGTTAAAGAAAACTAATCGTCCTATCAAAAACCCAAGAACACAGGTGGTTTCGTTTCAGCAGTGTCTTTCGGAGTATTTTTAATTACATCAGAAAGATTATTTCCTAAAAATCTATTCGCCCGAAAATAGTTTCAAAAACATTGGTAGATTCTTGAATTAAATACTCATAAGAGTTTTTTTAATCACTGCCAAAAAATAGTTGTTTGAATGTCACCTTATCCCTTCCACCTCCTTTCCTAAACACCATAACCTTGGACTTTTCCGAATTCAACTCTAACCGATTCTTATCCAGGTATCATCTGAACCTCTTCATCATCTCATTTAAGGCTTTCTCGCTTTTTGTCAGCAACACTCTATCATCAGGCCTCTCTCACTTCCCTTTCCTCTATCGCCTTTCACAACGTCCCTCAATCCACCGAAGGGAACGCGGCCTGAGATACACGACAAACGCGTACACTTTCTACTCCTTCTTCGATAATTCTCTGTCCAACACGTGCTCCAAAATGTAAATATGGTCCATAGTGCTCCTACCTGCCCTGAATCCCGCCTGTGTCCCCAGCTATATCTCTTTCCCCTTGACATCCTCTCTCAACCTCTCTGACAACACAATTGCGTACACTTTGTACGCGGTTTTCATAAGGACAATCCCACTATAATTTTCCTGCCTATGCCTATCTCCTATCTTATACAGTGGTACTATATTAACCCCTCCCTCCACCCTCCTTAGAGTCAATCCTCCCTCCATACTTTCTTCACTACCGCATTCAGCCTTTACTTAAACGCTTGTGTACTAAACAGCCAGATTAGATTTGTACCCCGTGCATACCTGCTGACTTTGAAGTTCTTATCTTCCTTATCTGTTTCTCTATCTCCTCGTCATTCAACTCCACCCCCTCTCCCTCCCTTTTTATTCTACTCCCCTCATCCCTTATCCTTGAATCTGAGACCGGAAACGATTCTTTAAAAAACTCCCTCCACTCCACACTCCCTATCTTCTTGCTTATCCTCATTCTACGCTTACGAAACTTGTTTTTTTTT
>CAKNYM010046138.1:0-14648 GCA_932195095.1 Andricus curvator
GATTTTTTATTATTATTATACCATTAAGCCATTTCCCTTTCGGGGTAGGCGTGACTTGCTCGGTTGGAAAAATGGTTGAATTGGTGTAGATTATATAGGTATATAGGTATAAGTTCAAAGAATTAATTAAATTTTTAACTGAATATTCGAATTTTCTACCGAAAAAAGATATTTTTTTAACAAATTAGCTCATTTCTAACTAATTAATAAAATTTTCAATGAATTAATTGAGTTTTTAAACAAATATTGCAATCTTCTACAAAAAAATATGAATTCCCGGACCAAAAGGACGAATTTTCTATCAAAAATTTAAAAAAAAGTCGAATGTTTAACAAAAAAGTTGAATTTTTGACGGAAAAATTTAACTTTTTTCAAATTAGTTTAATTTCTAACAAATTACTTAATTTTTCAACCGAATAAAAGAATTGTTTACCAAAAAAGATGAATTTCCAACCCTAAATGTCGAATTTTCTATCCAAAATTTAAAAAAAATGAATGTTTAACAAAACTGTTGAATTTTTGGTCAAAACAGATAACTTTTGAAACAAATTAGTTTAATTTTTAACTGAATAATTAAATTTTCAAACGAATCGTAGAATTTTCTACAAAAAAATATGAATTTCCAACTGATGAATTTTCTGTCCCAAATTTAAAAAAGGCGAATGTTTAACAATACAGTTACATTTTTGGCCAAAGAAAATACCTTTTTAACAAATGATCTCAATTTTTAAATAATTAATTAAATTTTCAAACAAAGAGTGGAATTTTCTAAAAAAAAAAGACAAATTTCCAACCCAAAATGACGAATTTTCTATCCAAAATTAAAAAAAGACGAATGTTTGGATAATCATATACTTGTCCTTTTGCATAGATTGCACTTTAAATGTAGATATTTCTAAATTATAGAATTATAAAAGATTTTTTAAAAGATTTTCAATCATTTTCAATTAAATTTTTAGTCAAAAAATTTATTTTCAATAAAAAAATAATTTTAAATTAGAGAAATAAAATTTAAACAAAAAGATTAATTTTCTTCCAAAAAAGAATAACTTTCAACAAAATATATGAATTTTCAACCAAATAGATGAATTTTTAACTAAAAAAAATAAATTTTCAACAAAAAATAGAATAGTTTAATTTTCAGTTAGAGAAATAAAATTTAAACCAAATAAAATGATTTTTTAGCGAAGCAGTTAAATTTTCAACCAAACAAATAAATTTTCTACTAAAAAGTTTAAATGTTTATAAACAAAATTTTGACAAAAAATTTAGTTAAATTTTCATTAAAAAAAAATTAACTTTCAATAGAAGAACTAATATTCAACCGAAGAAATTAATTTTCAAACAAGAGGATTAATTTTCTATCAAAAAAGAATAATTTTTAACAAAATATATGAATTTTTAACCAGATATTTTATTTTTTAATTGAATTTTCAACCTAATAATTGAATTTGATACCAAAAATATTTTCTGCTAGAGAAGATGAATGTTCAAACAAACATGATATAGATAAATTTTCAGTCAAAAAATTAATTTTCAAATTTAAAAAATTAATTTTTAAGCCAAAAAAAAAGAGTTTTGAACCAAAAAGATTAATTTTTAACAAAAGACATGAATTTTCAACCAAAAAGGTGAATTTTCAACTAAAGAAGATAAATCTTCAACCAAATATGGAATAGTTCAAATTTTATTAAAATATATAACTTTAAAAAATGCTAACAAAATAGTTAAATTTTGAAATGGAATGAAAAAATATTTCAGATAAAAGTTTAAAATTTTCAAATTTATTTATTTTAAACAAAACAAAAAGATCTTTCTACCATAAACGATGATTTTTTTAACAAAATGTTAGAATTTTAAACAAAATAATTAAATTTTCAAGAAAATAATTAAATTTTCAAGAAAATAATTGAATTTTCAACCTAAAAAGATGAATTCTCAGCAAAAAAGTGTAATATTTGATATTTAAACCAAAATAAGATGAAATTTCATTTTAGATAAATTTTGAAACCGAAAAGATGAATTTCCTACAAATAATGATTTTTCAGTCATGAAAGAAAAAATAGTTAATGTAAATTGTTGAATCTTCAAGCCAAGAGACGAATTTTCTGTAAAAAAATTGAACTTTCAACCAGAAAATAAAAATTTTCAACAAAGCAATTCAATTTTTATCCAAGCAGTTGAATTTTTAATTAAAAAAGATAAATTTTCAACAAAATAGTTAAAATTTTGACCGAAGAGATGAATTTTTAATTAAAAATATGAATCTTCAACAAAAAAATAATTTCTGATCAAAATGGTTATACCAAAATTCAATCAAAATACCTTAATATTCAAGCAAAGAAAATAATTTTAACCATGTAACCATTTTTTAACCATGTAACCATTTCTTAACCATTTAAGCATTTTTATCCAAGAAAGAAGAAATTCTACTAAAACATGAATTTTTGAATAAAAATTTTTTAAAAAGTTGAATTTTCATCCAAAAAAGATTTTAGTTTGACTTTTCAATATGAAAATATGAGTTTTAAACAAGAAGTAAATTTCCTACGAAGATACTAGAATTTTCAACCCAAAAATACGAATTTTCAAAAAAACTGTTGAATTTTCAACCAAAAAGGATGACTTTTTAACAAAATTGTTGAATTTTCAACCAAACAGTTGCATTTTTATACAGGAAAGACGAAATTTCTAATAAAACCTGCATTTTAAAATGAAAGCTTAAAAAAAAGTAGAATTTTCATCCAAAACAGATTTTAGTTTGACTTTTCAATATGAAAATATGAGTTTTAAACAAGAAGTAAATTTTCTACGAAGATACTAGAATTTTCAACCCAAAAATACGAATTTTCAAAAAAACTGTTGAATTTTCAACCAAAAAGGACGACTTTTTAACAAAATTGTTTAATTGTCAACCAAACAGTTGCATTTTTATCCAAGAAAGATGCAATTTCTACTAAAATAGATGAATTTTCAAATTAAATAGACAAATTTATAAACAATAGTTGAATTTTCATCCATGAAAGATTTGAGTTGACTTTTCAACACCAATATGTGAATTTTATTCAAAAAGTATATTTTCTATGAAAAGAGTTGAATTTTCCAATTTCAACCCAAAAAGATGAATTTCTCAACAAAACAGTTGAATTTTCAAACAAATAATAAATTTTATGAATAAAAATGTAATCTTCAGGAGGAAGCAACTGAAAAAAAATCCCTAATTTTTCCCTGACCAATTTTTCATTTTTCCTGACCATTAATATTTTTCATATTTTTTATAAACGGAATAAAACAATTTCAAATTAAAATCGAAAAAAAAAATTATTTATTTTTCTTGACACTTATTTAAAGTTATAGAAATTCCCTGACATAGACAAAAGTTTTTGTTCTTAAAGCCCTGACTTTTCCCTGTCCAATGAAATTCCCTGACTTTTTCTGAAATTGTTTTTGGCCAGGTTCGTTGTACACTCATCAGGTTCCTTTGACGGGTAAAGTGAAATTCTTATTTTTCTCTACAGTTACTGCGAGTTGTTACTCAGCACACTCCAACTCCCATTTAATAACAGTTTTGGGGGTTGCCTCGCACTGGCCTTGTTACTAAATCGGTATCCTCGAAACGTAAACACCCAGGGCCGGCTGAACCGTTTCCAATTGGAATGCATAATATTGCGCAATATACTCGACTGAGTACTTGCGCACTGCGGCCCTTCCGAGGCGAGAGTCGCCCAGCAGTTCTAGGAATTAGAAAACCGGGCTGGCTTCTATAGGACCTGGAGTCTAATTGTAAAACAAAATACCAAGCTCCAACGAATTTTCTGAATACCTCAACATTTGAATAGAATAAACGTTAATAAACTGAATGAGTACAAAATTTGTGAGCTTTAGTCATTGTTGCCCAAAATTTGGAAAGTCATGGACGGAACGAATTGAACTCTTGATCCGTGGCACCCTGGAGTACAATAAATCAAGAGACATAACCTTGACGATTAACGAAGTGCGTTTCGAATTCTTGATTCTGAAGGGCGCGGTACTTTCAAACGGACGATGACTAGTATTATCGCTCGATAAAAACGTTAATACTTCACCGATCGGTCGCGTGGCACGACTTTGGGCTCCATCGTTACGTCCATGATTCACGATTTTTCGGATAGCCGCCTATCTCTTTTTCTCTCATTTTAATGCCCCCTTTTCCCTCTCTTCTGCACCATAAAACCATACCTAAGGGCCTCAAATAAAAATCTCTCTTCTTTCTTCTTCGCTTCTTCATGATTCACATTTTTTTCTAACAGTCGCCTCCAGCGACAGATTCTTACGGATAGTTACTATAATAGGAATCTTAGCTCGTGATTTATACATGATCACTATTTTTTCTCAAATTGGTATATACTTTTCTTAACGAGGTCTTCTTCTTATTGCGCAAGGAAGGAAATAAGTCAGAGAAAATGAGCAATTTGGAAACAAAGGAGGGAAAAGTGGAATTTTTTGATAAACAAGTTCCAGATACCGTATTTCTTAACCGATTTTAAAGTTTATTTTTTGACAGTGAAGCTGATTAAATTTCAAACAGTTTGTCGAGGCTGATTTCCCGCAAGAAATTTCCTTAATTTGTTACTTAAGTTGAAAAATGACGAAAAAACATACGATAATTCATTATAATAAATGTAACATTCAAAGCTTCTTTACTCTGTTTCTTGATATCTTATACTATACATATAGTTACTATAGTATATATGATCACTATTTTTCTTGAATTGGTTCACACCTTTTTTAAGAAGGCCTTCTTACAACACAAAAAGAAAAACAAGTGAAAGAAAATGAGCAATTTGGAAGCAAATTGGAAATCAGTGAAATTTTCGGTTAAACAAGTTCCAGATGTTGCATTTCTCAACCGATTTTAAAGCTTATTTCTTCAAATTGAAGCTGATTAAATTCCGAAGAGTATATCGAGACTGATTTCAAGAAAAAAGTTCCCCTAATTTGTTATTTATGTTGAAAGTGACAAAAAATTCTAATTTTGTATATTTGTTTATTGATATTTTATATTATAAATATAGTGACTAAAATTTACGTGATCACTATTTTTTCTCAAATTGGTATATACTTTTCTTAACGAGGTCTTCTTCTTATTGCGCAAGGAAGGAAATAAGTCAGAGAAAATGAGCAATTTGGAAACAAAGGAGGGAAAAGTTAAATTTTTTGATAAACAAGTTCCAGATGCCGTATTTCTTAACCGATTTCGAAGTTTATTTTTCTAAATTGAAGCTGATTAAATTTCAAACAGTTTGTCGAGGCTGATTTCAGCCAAGAAATTTCCTTAATTTGTTATTTGAGATGAAAGTGACAAAAATCATAATATTTTATATTTGTACTACCTTCTTTTGATATCTTATACTATACATATTATTATTATTATACCATTAAGCCATTTCCCTTTCGGGGTAGGCGTGACTTGCTCGGTCGGAAGATATTAGTGTGTATATGGGTATATAGGTATAAAGTAGGTAGGTATATAGGTATGAGGTAGATAGGTATATAAGTGTTAGGTATAGATATTTTAGATTGATCTGGAACTCTCGTGTCATTTATTTAAATGACACGTTTATTCCGCAACACTGCTCCGACCCAGGTTGCTGATCAATCTCTCTAGCGATCACCCCAAGTGAAGAGTCTCACAAAATTGTTATGTGTGGTTCCCTACTTGGGCCCATTTAGTATCCAAAGTCTTTGTTTCAGGCATCATTCACTCTATTGTCACTCTGTTTACAAACTATTTTTCGCCACACTTTTCTGTCCTGGCATACTACTCTAGCTTCCCTCACGTCCATGCATTTTTTCATGCAAGCTCTTGTGTTTCTATGACTTCTTATGTCTCTTCAGATTAATGTCTCATTTACAGATTCTAACCATTCTTTCGGCGGTCCACCTCTGGGCATTCGACCATTTACTTTACCTTTATACACTTGTTCGTTCAGTCGTTCATCTTTCATTCTTTCAAGATGTCCGAACCATCTTAACTGATTTCTTTCCCATATGTCAACTAGAGTCTCTCCTGTAACACATTCTTCGAGGACTGTCTCGTTTCGGACTTTGTCCATCAGTGTTTTCCCGCATATTATGCGCAGAGGTTTCATGCCGATCGCGTTAATTTTACTCCTGTCCTTTTCTTGACAGGTCCATGTCTCGCTACCGTATAGTACAGTCGGTACGAATATAGAATTATGTACGGCCATTTTAGCTTTTTTTGATAAGTTTTTATTTGTTAGGATGGACCCTGCTCTACCGATAACCTGCTTACCCTTATTTATGCGCCTATCCAACTCCCCATCTATTTTTCCGTCGCTAGTGAATAGACTACCTAGGTATACGTACTTGTCAACTTGTTCTAATCTCTCATCATTTAGGATAATATTGCACATTGTTTTCTCACTCTTTCCCTCAAACACCATGATTTTTGTTTTATTTACGCTAATTTTGAGTCCCATGTCCTTCATGCTTGTATGAAGTTTATTCAACATTCTTTGCAAGTCCTCGACTGATTCTGCCATAACAATCTTGTCATCTGCGAAAGCTAACCCACGTACCTTAACTGTTTGGAGATCTACACCTTCTTCGTCGAAGAGTGCAGTTCTTAGACACTTATCCATGAATAGGATAAATAGCCACGAGGACATAACGCATCCTTGTTTCACGCCTTGCGTAATATCGAACCAGTCACTCAGTTTCCCGTTTACCCTTACGCTCGCTTTACTACCTATATATATTGTTTTTATTGCTTGTAGGAGCCCTCCATTTACTCCGTACTCTTTAAGAACTTCCCAAAGTTTACTTCTATTTACCGTGTCAAATGCTTTTTCTAGGTCAATAAATGCACAGAAAGCTTTCTTTCCTACTCTCAAGCTTTTTTCTGTGATCGGTCTTAGGCTAAATATCTGATCTGTACATGATCTTTCTGGCATAAATCCACTTTGGACTTCCCATATCTTTTCTTCTGTGATTTCCATTACCCCACGAATAAGTATTTTTGAGTATATTTTACTTACGGTACTTAGTAGGCTGTGTAATTACTGCAGTTTCTTTTATCTCCCTTTCTTTTGTATATTGGTACAATAATCGCTTTTCTCCAATCGTCTGGGACTTCCCCCGTCTCGATACATAAATTTATCAATTCGCACAACCTGTGAGGTATGTACTCGCCACGACTTTTTCAATTGGGTTTTCCAATGCATTATTTTCTATGTCGCAGTTTTGTTGTCCTATATCTTCACGTCCTAATAGTTTTTTAAAAGAGTCTTTTAGAGCGTCTACTATCTCGTCTATATCATATAGCATTTCACCTTTGCTGTTTCTCATACTAGCAAACTCGGTACTTTTACTTTCCTTCAACTGTTTATATAATAGTTTCATAATTCCTTCAAAGTAGTTTTGTATTTTCTTCTCTTCTTCTGTTCTGATTTTTTCTTTACTCTCCTTGACTAGTCGTTTAACTTTCCTCTTTTTGTCATTGTAATCATTTTCGAGTCTATTTCTCTCCTCATCGCTAAGACCTGTCATGTTTAATGTTCTCTTGTGCGCTTTTTTCTTTTCTTCCTGGGCTGCTTGAATTTCATCTTTCCACCATGCGCTCGCTTAACTTATTTTGAAACTCTATTCGCACTTCCGGTTTCTGTAAATTTTAAATCTTTATTCGAGTCTGTTTCGTTTTTTTTTGTTTTCTTTTTTCTCCATCCCCGTCCTAAGTCTATTTTCGAGACTAAAAGGTAATGATCAGTATTGCATTCGGAACCCCTCATGACTCTTGTATCTTTAACTATATAGTTCTATTAGTCTTTCATCCGCAATAACGAAGTCAATTACACTGCGGTTATAGTTACTATGATATACATGATCACTATTTTTTAAAATTGGTTCACACCTTTTTCAAGAAGGCCTTCTTACAACACAAAAAGAAAAACAAGTGAAGGAAAATGAGCAATTTGGAAACGAATTGAGAATCAGTGAAATTTTCGGTTAAACAAGTTCCAGATGTATTTCTCAACCGATTTTGAAGTTTATTTGTTAAAATTGAAGATGATTATATTTCGAAGAGTCTGTTGAGGCTAATTTCAAGAAACAAGTTTCCCTAATTTGTTATTTAGGTTTAAAAATGACAAAAACCCTACTTTTGTATATTTCTACTACCTACTTTACTCTGTTTATTGATATTTTATACTATGAATATAGTTACTAAAATATACATGATCACTATTTTTCTCATATTGGTACATACTTTTTTTTAACAAGATCCTCTTCTTGCGCAAGGAAGGAAATAAGTCAGAGAAAATGAGCAATTTTGAAACCAAGTGGGGAAAAGTGGAATTTTTTGTTATACAAGTTCCAGATGTCATATTTCTTGATCGATTCTGAAGCTATATTTTAATAATAGCTAATTAAATTCCAAAAAGTTTGTTGATGCTGATTTCAGCCAAGAAATTTCCTTAATTTGTTATTTAAGATGAAAAATGCCAAAAAACATAATATTTTATATTTGTACAACCTTCTTTTGATATCTTATGCTATACATATAGTTACTATAATATACATGATCACTAGTTTTTCTTAAATTGGTTTACACTTTTCCTAGGAAGTCCTTCTTAAAATACAAAAAGAGAAACAAGTGAAAGAAAATGAGCAATTTGGAAAGAAATTGGAAATCAGTGAAATTTTCAGTTAAACAAGTTCCAGATGTTGTATTTGTTAACCGATTTTCAAAATTATTTTTTCAAATTGAAACTGATTAAATTTCGAAGAGTCTATCGAGGCTGATTTCAAGGAAAAAGTTCCCCTAATGTGTTATTTATGTTGAAAAATGACAACAAAAAAACTTATTTTGTATATTTGTACTACCTTCTTTACTCTGTTTATTGATACCTTGTACTGTAAATATATTTACTGAAATATAAATGATCACTATTTCTCTCATATTGGTATAAACTTTTCTTAACAAGGTCTTCTTCTTATTGCACAAGGAAGGAAGTAAGTCAGAGAAAATGAGCAATTTGGAAACAAAGAAGGGAAAAGTGGAATTTTTGATAAACAAGTTCCAGATGCCGGATTTCTTAACCGATTTAAAACTTTATTTTTTAAAATTGAAGCTGATTGAATTTTTAAGAGTTTGTCGAGGCTGATTTCATGCAAGAAATTTCCTGAATTTGTTATTTAAGATGAAAAATGACAAAAAACCTAATATTTTGTATTTGTACTACTTACATTACCCTGTTTCTTGATATCTTATACTATACATATACTTACTATAATATACGTGATCAATATTTTTTCTTAAATTGGTTCAAACTTTTCTTAAGAATGCCTTCTTACGACAGAAAAAGAAAATCAAGTGAAATAAAATCAGCAATTTGGAAACAAATTGGGAATCAGTGAAATTTCGGTTAAACAATTTCCAGATGTTGTATTTCTCAACCGATTTTAAAGTTTATTTTTCTAATTTGAAGCTGATTAAATTTCAAACAGTTTGTCGAGGCTGATTTCAGGCAAGAAATTTCCTTAATTTGTTATTTAAGATGAAAAATGAAAAAAAACTTTATATTTTATATTTGTACTACTTACATTACCCTGTTTATTGATATCTTTTACTATAAATATACTTACTATAATATACACAATGACTATTTCTTCTCAAATTGGTTTACACTTTTCTCAAAAAGGCCTTCCTACTATACAAAAAAAAACAAGTGAAAGAAAATTAGCAATTTGGAAACAAATTGGGAATCAGTGAAATTTTCGGTTGAACAAGTTCCAGATGTTGTATTTCTCACCTGATTTTGAAGTATATTTTTAGAAATTAAAGCTTATTAAATTTCGAAAGGTTTGTCGAGGCTGATTTTAAGAAAGAAGTTTCCCTAATTTGTTAATCAGGTGGAAAAATTACAAAAATGCCTAATTTTGTATATTTGTACTACCTGCTTTACTCTGTTTATTGATATCTTATACTGTACATATAGTTACTGTAATATAAATGATTACTGTTTTTTTTTAAATTGGTTCACACTTTTCTTAAGAAGGCCTTCTTACAACACAAAAAGAAAAACAAGTGAAAGAAAATGAGCAATTTGGAAACCAATTGAGAATCAGTGAAATGTTCGGTTAAACAAGTTCCAGATGTTGCATTTCTCAACCGATTTTGAAGTTTATTGTTTTAAATTCAAGCTGGTAAAATTTCGAAGAGTCTGTATAAGCTGATTACAAGAAAGAAGTTTCCCCAATTTGATATTTAGGTTGAAAAATTACAAAAAAGCATCATTTTGTATATTTGCACTACCTACTTTGCTCTGTTTATTGATATTTTATACTATAAATGTAGTTACTAAAATATGACTAATCACTATTTTTTCTTAAATTGATATATACTTTTCTTAAAAAGGTCTTCTTGTTGCGCAAGGAAGGAAATAAGTCAGAGAAAATGAGCAATATGGAAACAAAGGAGGGAAAAGTGGAATTTTTTGATAAACATGTTCCAGATGCCGTATTTCTTCACCGATTTTAAAGTTTATTTTTTAAAATTGAAGCTGATTAAATTTTAAACAGTTTGTCGAGGCTGATTTCAGGCAATAAAATTTTTAAATTTGTTATTCAAGTTGAAAAATGACAAAAAAAAAAAAATTATATATTTGTACTACCTTCTTTACTCTGTTTATTGATATCTTAAGCAAATCACGCCTACCCCGAAAGGGAAATGACTTAATGGTATAATAGTAATAATAATACATATAGTTACTATAATATACATGATCACTATTTTTTCTTGAATTGGTTCATACTTTTCTTGAGAAGGCCTTCTTACAACATAATAGAAAAACAAGTGAAAGAAAATGAGCAATTTGTTTCCAAATTGGGAATCAGTGAAATTTTCGGTTAAAGAAGTTCCAGATGTTGTATTTCTGAACCGATTTTAAAGTTTGTTTTTTAAAATTGAAGCTGATTAAATTTCGAAGAGTCTATCGAAGCCGATTTCAAGAAAGAAGTTTCCCTAATTTGTTATTTAGGTTGAAAAATGACAAAAAAACGTAATTTTGTATATTTGTACTACCTACTTTATTCTGTGGGGAAAAGTGGAATTTTTTTATAAACAAGTTCCAGATGCCGTATTTCTTAACCGATTTTAAAATTTATTTTCCTCAATTGAAGCTGATTAAATTTCGAGTAGTTTCTCGAGGCTAATTTCAGGAAAGAAATTTCCTGAATTTGTTATTTAAGTTGACAAATGAAGAAAAAAATAATTTTGTATATTAGTACTACCTGCTTTACTCTGTTGATTGATATTTTGTACTATAAATATAGTAACTATAATATACATGATTACTATTTTTTCTTAAGTTAGTGTATACTTTTCTCAACAAGCTCTTCTTCTCATTGCTCAAAGAAGGAAATAAGACGGAGAAAATGAACAATTTGGAAACAAATTGGGGAAAAGCGAAATTTTGGGTTAAACAAGTTCCAGGTGTTGTATTTCTTAACCGATTTTAAAGTTTATTTCTTTTAATTGAAGCTGATTACATTTCAAAGAGTCTGTCGAGGCTGATTTCAAAATAAGAATTTCCTTAATGTGTTATTTAAGTTGAAAAATAACAACAAACTGAATATTTTAAATTTGTACTACCCTCTTTACTCTGTTTATTGATATTGACTACTATAAATATAGTTACTATAGTATACATAATAATAATTTTTTTTAAAGGTGTATACTTTTCTCAACAAGTTCTTCTTCTTCTTGCACAAGGAGGGAAATAAGTCAGAGAAAATGAACAATATTAAAACAATGTAGGAATTAGTGGGATTTGTGTTGAAACAAGTTCCAGATATCGTATTTTTTAATCAATTTTGAAATTTGTTTTTTTGAATTGAATTTGATTGAATTCCGAAGAGTCTGCCGAGGATGATTCCAAGAAAGAAATTTTCTTAATTTGTTATTTAAGTTGAAAAATGACAGAAAAACCTAATGTATTATATTTATACTACCTACTTCACTCTGTTTATTCATATTTCCTCAAAAGTACATTGAATGAGTGAATTTGAACATAAATTTGTATTAGAAATCAGATATCTTAGATTCTTCAGTTCTTATGAACAAATTGATGGATAACAACAATTGCCAATCTTATAAACAATTGTTATGAGAAAATTGACTTATATCGCATTAAAAAAAAAAATTCGATATGGTCATTTCTTTTCATGACAAGAATAATATTTTAACATAATAAATTTAAAATTGACAAGAATTGTTATTGTTCTAAACAATTTTTTTAAACAATGTCACTTTTTCGCATTTTAAAACATAGAAAATTATTCTTTTCTGTGGAGTCACTTCATTTCATCTAAATAAAAATATTATTATACAAAAAATTGCCATTTAATAATAAATAAATCTTGAACGAAGAAACTTATTTTTTTATGAGGGATCAATTATTTTTATCTTAAGGATGAAAACTTGACACAAGAAATTGCCATTAAAAAAAAATTGATATTGGTATAAACATTTTCAAATTAATTAGGCTGTCTGGGTATTATTCTTGAGATGAAAAGTTTTCTGTTTTTTGAGATCTTTCAAGTATGAAATTATTTTGGAAATTTTTCAAAGACTTCTAAATAATTTTTCAAATTCTTTTAATTTTTTTTTAATTTGAAAGAATTGTTCGAAATTAAAAAAATTATTTTTTAATTTCCAAATAATATTTTGAAAATTTTTGAAATAATTTGAAATATTTTAAAATCTTTTTAAATATTTCCTTAAATTGAATTTTTCAAATTAAAAAATCATTTAAATTTTTCCCAAAAATATTCAGAAAATTTTTTTCTCTTGAAATCATTACAAATTCTTAAAAAGCTTCTAAATTTCGCGTTCGAAATCTTTAAAAATCTACATTTTGTTTGAAATTTGTTGAAATCTTTTTCAAGTTTTAAACAATTTTTTTTATCTTTTCAAAATTTCTAAATATCACTTAAACTTGTTCGAATTTTTTTCTAAAATTTTGTTATCTTTCAAAATTAAAAAATTTTGCTTCACACTCTTCCACATTCTCTTCCGAAATTTTAGAAAATCTTAGAATTTTAGGAAACCTAGAATCTTCGGGAGGGGGGGGGGGGGGAATCCTTAAAAACCTTCAAATTTTATTTCATATAATCTTCAAAAATCTACATTTTCTTTGAAAAATTTTGAAATCTTTTTAAAGTTTAAATTATTTTTAAATCCTTTCAAAACTTCTAAAATATGGAAAATTTCTTTAAAAATCGTATGGGTAATTTTTTGTTACCGGTACCGACAATGTTAATTAAGATATTATACTTTTTTGTTCAGAATTTATTTTTTCTCATCTCTTTAAGAGTGTGAAATTTCACAAATTATAGTATGGTACCAAATTATCTTAAAAAAAATGAATTATTTCTCAATATTAAAAAATAATTATAATTAAAATTTTCATTTTTATCAATAATGTTTAGAAAAATTCAGAAATAAATTGTATCTTCCAGTAAAATTACTTATTTGGAAATTTTAAATCCAATGGTCATTATTAAATATTTTGTCAAGAAGCTAAAAACAGAATTGTTGCCTTTATTATTGAACAATCATTTACGATTTAAATTTTCTTTCTCAGAAATACATTTTTTATTATCCTTGTTATTTCTATTTCTTATTAAAATTTTTTAAAAATCAAATATGTATTTTGTTTATATAATTTCTGTCTAAAATTATTTGTTATCGTTCTCTGTTATTTTCAGCCTTTTTTTAACAAAGAGGTCATATCTTTGGAAGACTCGAACGAAACATGTAATTGTCTACAGCTGTTGGCTTGCGGGGGCGCATCTGCCTTTAAAAAATAACTCACTCGGCCATCGATATCAGCTTGTTATTCAAAATTACATGTCATTCACTTTGTAATATCTCAAATATATTTTTAAAACAATTCTATTTTTATCTCAAAAAAATTTATATAAAATAATATTAATTCAATTTTTTTTATATCACAAGATCTATTATCCAAAATAATAGGAAAGAAAGTCAAGGACGATATTTTAATTAAGGAAAATTGATATCTGGAATGATGAATCTTGAAGTAGTATAGCTAGGCTACCACTTCACTTGCCGACCGTCGGTAATGCCCACTGTCGCGTCGCTGACTTAGCATGGAACAGAACCTTGCTCGGCCGGTAAGTTAAGTGGTATATAGCTATACTACTTCAAATAAAAAATAGAAATTTTTGATAAAAAGAGTTGATAAACAGTTGATTCGTCATCCAAAAAAGAAAAAATAGTGGCATTTTCAACTCATAAAGATAAATTTTAAACCAAAAATTAAATAGTTTAATTTTCAGTTCAAAAAATCAATTTTTAGCAAAATAATTAAATTTTCAACCAAAGAGATGAATTTTCAACTAATATAATGAATCTTCAATCAAAAATTGTTTATCTTATATCAAATTTCGAACATTAATTTTCAAAAAATAAAAAAATAAATTTTTAACAAAAAAGTTAAATTTTTATCCAAAGAGATGAATTTTCAGCCAGTTTAAAATTTTATTTTCGCCCAAAAGAAATATTATCAAAAAAATAGTGAAATTTGCAATCAGATAGAAGAGTTTCCACCTAAAATGATGAA
>CAKNYM010046138.1:20629-31038 GCA_932195095.1 Andricus curvator
AAAATTATATTATTGCATTGACGCGTCTTTTTCAAAGACTCCTAAATGCATCTTAAATTCTCCCTAAAACTTATAATATTGCAGTTTAATTATTATAACTATTTTAATACTTCAACCAGGAGCAAATTTCATCTAGATCTATATATAACTCTTTTTCAAATTAAAAAAAAAAAAAAAAAAAAAAAAAAAAGGACTTATTGGCTCCTGTTTTAGAGGTAGGCCAGGATTCGGCTTTGGGCACATATTAACTCCTATCAAATACAACGCTGCTGAAGGCTGGTAACCTTCTCAGAATAAATCACCAACCAATTGAGACTCTCGGTTTCCTTTCTCCGTCCTCACCCCCCCCCCCCCACACACACAGTAACAGAAGTATTGGTGGGACTGACGTTACAGATAGACTATCCACCGTACGACGAATAATCACTTAACTTGGACATGATTTCGGCTCGCAAAACAAATTTCGCGCATAAAGGTGTTAGTTGGGTGTACAATCTAAACATGAATAATACAAACAATAAAGTAGCCTCGGAATGGACTGAAACTTGGATCGACAAAATGCATACACACGGTAAACGTAAATGTCGAATTTCAGGCGATGAATGGAGACTGGGTGTCTGGAATGCTAGAGGAGTGAATGACCTTAAAATAAGAGAACTACGAGAAACTATGCATGCAAGGAAACTAGATATTTTATGTGTACCTGAGACGAAGAAAAAGGGTTGCGAAAGTAGAAACATAGAAAATGGGGTGTTGAAAGGCGGTTTTGAAATATGGTCAGGAGTAGGTAGTGAATCAAATCGTAGTCAAGGGATCGGTTTAATTATGAATAAAAAAGCAAGACAGCATCTCAAAGATCATGATTTTGTATCTCCCAGATTGTTGTGGGCTAGAATGAAGGTAGGAATCAGAAGGTTATTTATCATAGCGTGCTACGCCCCAGTTGACAGTGAGCCGCGAGAAGTCAAAGACGCTTTCTGGGACACTTTAAATGACACAATAAGTACTTGCGATCCAGGTGAAAGAATAATTCTGCTAGGAGATATGAACGGATGGGTCGGCGTTCAACGTCAGGATACAGATACAGAAAGGGTACTAGGTAAATTTGGGGATCCAAGAAAAAATTATAACGGGGAAAAATTAGTTAGCTTATGCCTAGAAAAGGGCCTATTTATTACCAATACTTGGTTTCGACATAAAATGATCCACACGTACACTTGGTGTAAAGGAAATAACCGCAGTGTAATTGACTTCGTTATTGCGGATGAAAGACTAAGAGAACTAGTTGTAGATACAAGAGTCATGAGGGGATCCGAATGCAATACTGATCATTATCTTTTAATCTCTAAAATAAACTTAGGCCGGGGATGGAAAAGAAAGAGAACAGAAAAAACGAAACAAACTCGAATAAAGATTGAAAATTTACAGAAACCGGAAGTGCGAATAGAGTTTCAAAATAAGTTAAGCGAACGCATAGATAGGGCAACTTGGGAAGCGCTTACGAGCATTAAAGATATAGAGGGCGCGTGGGCTTTATTACGGGATATCATTGTTAAAACTGCAATTGGAGTGTGTGGTACGGCAGTGGTAGGAAGAAAGTCTGGTGATGCATGGTGGAATGATGAAATTCAAGCAGCCCAGCGAGAAAAGAAAAAAGCGCACAAGAGAACATTAAACATGACAGGTCTTAGCGATGAGGAGAGAAATAGACTCAAAAATGATTACAAAGACAAAAAGAGGAAAATGAAACGACTAGTCAAGGAGAGTAAAGAAAAAATCAGAACAGAAGAAGAGAACAAAATACAAAACGGCTTTGGAGGAATAATGAAACTACTATATAAACAGTTGAAGGAAAGTAAAAGTACAGAGTTTGCTAGCATGAGAAACAGCAAAGGTGAAATGCTATATGATATAGACGGGATAGTAGACGCTTTAAAAGACTCTTTTAAAGAACTATTAGGAGGTGAAGATATAGGACAACAAAACTGCGACATAGAACATAATGCATTAGAAAACCCAATTGAAAAAGTCTGTGTCACTGAGGTCCGAGACATAATTAAGAACTTAAAAAACGGTAAGGCTGCTGGCATAGACAGTATTAGTGCTGAAATGCTCAAATACGGTGGCGAGTACATACCTCACAGGTTGTGCGAATTAATAAATTTATGTATCGAGACGGGGAAAGTCCCAGACGATTGGAAAAAAGCGATTATCGTACCAATATACAAAAGAAAGGGAGATAAAAACAACTGCAGTAATTACAGAGGTATCAGCCTACTAAGTACCGTAAGTAAAATATACTCAAAAATACTTATTCGTAGGGTAATGGAAATCACAGAAGAAAAAATATGGGAAGTCCAAAGTGGATTTATGCCAGGAAGATCATGTACAGATCAGATATTTAGCCTAAGACAGATCACAGAAAAAAGCTTGAGAGTAGGAAAGAAAGTTTTCTGTGCATTTATTGACCTAGAAAAAGCATTTGACACGGTAAATAGAAGTAAACTTTGGGAAGTTCTTAAAGAATACGGAGTAAATGGAGGGCTCCTGCAAGCAATAAAAACAATATATACAGGTAGTAAAGCGAGCGTAAGGGTAAACGGGAAACTGAGTGACTGGTTCGATATTACGCAAGGCGTGAAACAAGGATGCGTTATGTCCTCGTGGCTATTTATCCTATTCATGGATAAGTGTCTAAGAACTGCACTCTTCGACGAAGAAGGTGTAGATCTCCAAACAGTTAAGGTACGTGGGTTAGCTTTCGCAGATGACAAGATTGTTATGGCAGAATCAGTCGAGGACTTGCAAAGAATGTTGAATAAACTTCATACAAGCATGAAGGACATGGGACTCAAAATTAACGTAAATAAAACAAAAATCATGGTGTTTGAGGGAAAGAGTGAGAAAACAATGTGCAACATTGTCCTAAATGATGAGAGATTAGAACAAGTTGACAAGTACGTATATCTAGGTAGTCTATTCACTAGCGACGGAAAAATAGATGGGGAGTTAGATAGGCGCATAAATAAGGGTAAACAGGTTATCGGTAGAGCAGGGTCCATCCTAACAAATAAAAACATATCAAAAAAAGCTAAAATGGCCATACACAATTCTATATTCGTACCGACTGTACTATACGGTAGCGAGACATGGACCTGTCAAGAAAAGGACAGGAGTAAAATTAACGCGATCGGCATGAAACCTCTGCGCATAATATGCGGGAAAACACTAATGGACAAAGTCCGAAACGAGACAATCCTCAAAGAATGTGGTGCAAAAGAGACAATAGTTGACACATGGGAAAGAAATCAGTTAAGATGGTTCGGACATCTTGAAAGAATGAAAGATGAACGACTGACCAAACAAGTGTATAAAGGTAAAGTAAATGGCAGAATGCCCAGAGGTAGACCGCCAAAAGAATGGTTAGAATCTGTAAATGAGACATTAATCCGTAGAGACATAAGAAGCCATAGGAACACAAGAGCTTGCATGAAAAAATGCATGGACGTGAAGGAAGCTAGAGTAGTATGCCAGGACAGAAAAGTGTGGCGACAAATAGTTTGTAAACAGAGTGACAGTAGAATGAATGACGCCTGAAACAAAGATCTTGGATACTAATGGGCCCAAGTGGAGAACCATACATAACAATTCTGTGAGGCTCTTCACTTGGGGTGATCGCTAGAGAGATTGATCAGCAACCTGGGTCGGAGCAGTGTTGCGGAGTAAACGTGTCATTTAAATAAATAACACGAGAATTCCAGATCAATCTAAAATATATATACCTAACACTTATATACCTATCCACCTCATACCTATATTCCTACCTACCTTATACCTATATACCCATATACACACTACTATTCTCCAACCGAGCAAGTCACGCCTACCCCGAAAGGGAAATGGCTTAATGGTATAATAATAATAATAATAAATCAGCTTATTGAGTGCCATATGTCCTCATGGCTATTTATCATATCTATGGAGACAGTAAGGGTACGTGGGTTAGCGTCAGCAGATGATAAGGTTGTTATGTCAGAATCAATTGATGACTTGGAATGAATGTTGAACAAACTGAATACAAGCATGAAGAGCATGGGCCTCAAAATTAACGTAAATAAAAAAATTATGGTGTTTAAAGGAAAAAATGAGAAAAAAAGATGTAACATTATCTTCAACAATGAGAGAATAGAGCAAGTTGATAAGTACGCATATCTGGGAAGCCAGATATTTAACATGTTTAATTAAAAAAATATCAATCATTGATTCTGACATAAGAACCTTATCATCTGCTAACGCTAACCCACGTACCCTTACTGTTTCGAGATCTACACCTTAATTAATTAATATTTACTAGTGACGGAAAGATAGATGGGGAGTTAGATAGGCGCATAAACAAGGGTAAGAAATTTTATTACCCCAAAAGGGAAATGGCCTCATGGTATAATAATAATAATCTTTCATCCCTTTCTGAAATATTTTTCCTTTAAAATATAATATCACAGATATTTCTTTTCAACTTCATCAAGCAATCGTAAAATTTTTTTTCCCTTGTCTCCCTTTTCGCGTCTTCTATACAATTTCGAATGTGAATGACAGATGGGCGTGGTTTGAATTGAGCGGTCTCTTCTTGAAGAATCCTCTATAAAAAGTCTCATGAATTCTTCACGAATCGTAAAAAGCAAGTAAGGGGATGATCCTTAAAAGTCGAATATAGCCTTCATAAATCAATGGTACGTTTTTTATTCAACTAGAAAACCAAACACGCGCGCTACGCGTGCGCTTGTTATTTTTTTGTCTCACACAATTTTTAAATTAAAATATAAAATCAATAATAATATAAATTTTTTTGATTTTGTAGTATCTATAATATCTGAAATAATAGGAAAGAAAAAAGGGCAATATTTTTGATAATTTGATGCAAATTGATATTTGTAATTTATGGATCTACAACCAAGTAAATAAATTTTCAGCAAAATTGTTCAATTTTCAACCAAGTTGTTGAATTTTCGGCCAGAGAAGACGAATTATCAAGGAAGAATATATATCTTTTTATAGTTCAACCAAATAAAGAAAAGTCAAATTTTCAAACAAATAGTTCAATTATCAAACAAAGCAGATTACTTTTCAAGCAAGCAGTTACATTTTGAACCAAAAAAGATAACATTTCTACCAAATAGACAAATTTTCAACCCAATGGTTGAATTTTCAAGTAATAAATATCAATTTTCAACAAAAAATAAACTAGTTACATATTAAACCAAAGAAATGGATTTTTAAATAAAATGATGAATCTTCAATTTAAAAAAATAATTTCGTACAAGGTATTTGAATTTGTAACTGAAGATGATAAATTGCCAACCAAAAAAAAAACGAATTTCCAATCGAACACTTGTATTTTTAACCAAAAGAGATTAAATTTTCACAGAATAGACGAATTTTCAACTCAGTAGTTAAATTTTTAAATAAAAAAAATATATAAATGTTTAACCAGAAATAAACTATTTAAATCTGCAACCAAAGAAATACACTTTTAACTAAAAAGGTGAATCCTCAATTTAAAAAATGAATTTTTTACAAGGTATTTGCATTTTTAACTAAAGAAGATGAATCGCCAACCAGAAAAAAAAGAATTTTCCTTCAACCAGTTGTATTTTTAACCAAAACAATATTAAATTTTTACCAAAAAGACGAATTTTTAACCCAATAGATGAATTTTTGAATAATAAACATAAATTTTCAATTAAAAATGAAATAGTTACAGTTTTAACTAAAGAGATAAGTTTTCAAGGAAAATAATGAATCTTCAATTTAAAAAATGAAATTTTTACGAGGTATTTGCATTTTTAACTAAAGAAGATAAATCGCCAATCAGAAAAAAAACGAATTTTCCCTCAACCACTTGTATTTTTAAGCAAAACAATATCAAATTTTCACCAAAAAGACGAATTTTTAACCCAATAGATGAATTTTCGACTAATAAACATAAGTTTTCAATTAAAAATAAACGATTTGAATTTTTAATCAAAGAAGTAAATTTTTAACTAAAATAATAAATCTTTAATTCAAAGAATGGATTTTTTACAAGGTATTTGCATTTTTAACTAAAGAAGATAAATCGCCAACCAGAAAAAAACGAATTTTCCTTCAACTATTTGTATTTTTAAGCAAAAAAATATTACATTTTTACCAAAAAGACGAATTTTCAACTCAATAGATGAATTTTCGACTAATAAACATAAACTTTAAGTTAAAAATAAACTTTATAAATTTTAACCAAAGAAATAAATCTTTAACTAAAATGATGAATCTTCAATTTAAAAAATTAATTTCTTACAAGGTATTTGAATTTGTAACTAAAGAAGATAAATCGCCAACCAGAAGAAAAAAAACGGATTTTCATTCAACTACCTGTATTTTTAAGCAAAAAAATATTACATTTTTACCAAAAAGGCCGAATTTTTAACCCAATAGATGAACTTTCGACTAATGAACATAAATTTTAAATTAAAAATAAACTATATAAATTTTTAACCAAAGAAATAAATTTTTAACTAAAATGATGGATCTTTAATTTAAAAAATGATTTTTTTACAAGGTATTTGCATTTTTAACTAAAGAAGATAAATCTCCAACCAGAAAAAACGAATTTTCCTTTAACCAGTTGTATTTTTAACCAAACCAATATTAAATTTTTACCAAAAAGACGAATTTTTAACCCAATAGATGAATTTTTAAATATTAAACATAAATTTCCAATTAAAAATGAAATAGTTACAGTTTTAACTAAAGAGATAAGTTGTGAAGAAAAATAATGAATCTTCAATTTAAAAAATGAATTTTTTACGAGGTATTTGCATTTTTAACGAAAGAAGATAAATCGCCAACCAGAATAAACGAATTTTCCTTCAACCACTTGTATTTTTAACCAAACAATTTTTAACGCAACAGATGAATTTTCAACTAAAAAAAAAAAAAATCAATTAAAACTAAACTATTTAAATTTGCAATCGAAGAAATAAATCTTTAATGAAAATAATGAATCTTCAATTTAAAAAATGAATTTTTTACAAGGTGTTTGAATTTCTAACTAAAGAGGATGAATTTCCAACCCAGAAAAAAACGAATTTCCAATCAAACACTTGTATTTTTAACCAAAAAAAAGATTAAATTTTTACCAAAAAGACGAATTTTCAACCCAATAGTTGAATTTTCAACTACAAAATATAAATGATTAATCAAATATAAGTTAGTTAAATTTTTAACCAAAGAAATATATTTTTAACTAAAATGATGAATCTTCAATTTAAAAAATGAATTTTTCACAAGGTATTTGCACTTTTAACTAAAGAAGATAAATCGCCAACCAGAATAAACGAATTTTCCCTTAACCACTTGTATTTTTAACCAAACAATTTTTTAACGCAATAGATGAATTTTCAACTAACAAACATAAATTCTCAATTAAAACTAAACTATTTAAATTTTTAACCAGACAAATAAATTTTTAACTAAAATGATGAATCTTCAATTTAAAAAATGACTTTTTTACATTTGAAATAAAGAATTTTTTAACTAAAGAAAAAATTGAAATAAAGAATAAATAATAAAAAATGAGTAATAATAAATAATAAATAATATAAATAATAATAAATAAAATTAACATAAATTTGTTAACATTTTTAACTAAAGAAGATAAATCTTCATCCAGAAAAAAACGAATTTTCTATCAACCACTTGTATTTTTAACCAAACAAATATTAAATTTGTACCATAATGACATATTTACAAGGTATTTGCATTTTCAACTAAAGAAGATAAATCGCCAACCAGAAAAAAAAACGAATTTTCCTTCAGCTACTTGTATTGTTGAGCAAAGAAAAATATTACATTTTTCTTAAAAAGACGAATTTTTAACCCAATAGATGAATTTTCGACTGAAAAACATAAATTTTCAAATAAAAATGAAATAGTAACATTTTTAACCAAAGAGATAAGTTTTCAACGAAAATGATGAATCTTCAATTTAAAAAATAAATTTTTAAGAAGTTATTTGCATTTTCAACTAAAGATGATAAATCGCCAACCAGAAAAAAAAAACGAATTTTCCTTTGAACACTTGTATTTTTAGCCAAAAAAATATTAAATTTTTACCAAAAAGACAAATTTTCAACCCAATAGATGAATTTTTGACTAATAAACATAAATTTTTAATTGAAAATGAAATAGTTACATTTTTAACCAAAGAGATAAGTTTTCAACTGAAATGATGAATCTTAAATTTAAACAATAAATTTTGAGCAAAGTAGTGGAATTTTTAACTAACTAAAATAAATTTTCAAACAGAAAAAAACGAATTTTCAAACAGAAAAAAAAACGAATTTTCAACAAAATAGTTTAATCCACAGTCAAAACATATCAATGTTCAATTAAACACGTGCATTTTTAACCAAAAAAGGTTAAATTTCTGCTAAAAAGCGACCAAAAAAATTCACTTTTCAACCCCATAGTTGAATTTTTTTTGTGACCTAAAATGGAATAATTAAATTTGTAACCAAAGAGATAAATTTTGACTATATTTTCAACTAAAGAGTGCAAATTTGAACAACAAAAAAAAGTAGAATTCTCAACAAAATAGTTAAATCTTTAAAAAAAAGACAGATTAATTTTGAACCAAAAAGTTGGATTTTTAACAGAAAAAAAATTCTACTGAAAAAGAATAATTTTTAACCAAATACATGAAGTTTCAATTTAATAATTGAATTTTCAACTAAAACTGAAATAGTTAATTTTTTTATCAAAGCGATGAATTTTCAACTAAAATAAAGCATCCTAAATTTGAACAATTGATTTTTATCCAATTAATTGAATTTTTAAATAAAGAAGATAAAGCAACCGAAGAAGTTGAATTTTCAACTAAAACTGAAATAGTTAAATTTTTAACCAAAGAATTTAGAACAAAAAAAAAATGAATTTTTAAGAAATAAACATAAATTCGCAACCAAAAATTGAATAGTTAAATTTGTAACCAATGAGATAATTTTTCAACTGAAATTATGAACATTTAACTTAAAAAATGATTTTTTTACAAAGTATTTGAATTTTCAACTAAAGAAGATAAATTTCCAACAAAAAAAAACAAACAAATTTTGAATCAAACACTTGCATTTTTAACCAAGAATGAATAAATTTTCAACAAAAGACGATTTTTTAACCCAATAGATGAATTTGCAACTAATAAACATAAATTTTTAACCAATAATGGAATAGTTTAATTTTTAACTAAACAGATGAGTTTTCAACTAAAATGATGAATCTTTGATTTAAACAATTATTTTTCAACAAAATACATGAATTTTTAACCAAAATTGTTGAATTTTCACATAATAAACATAAGTTAAAAAAAAATATGAAATAGTTACATTTTTAATCAAAGCGAAGAATTTTCAACTGAAATTATGAATCTTAAATTGAAAAAATAAATTTTTTAAAAATCAGTGGAATTTTTTACCAAATGAAATAAATTTGCAAGAAAAAAAAAAACTAATTTTCAAAAAAAATATTGAACCTTAGTCAAAATTGATTAATAACTTTTTAACTAATCAAAAAAACTTTTCAACCAAAGAGATCAATTTTCAACTAAAATGATGAATCTTCAATTAAAAAAATGAATTTTTAACAAAGCATTTGAATTTTTAATTAAAGAAGATAAAATTGGAACCAAAAAAGTCGGATTTTTAACAAAATTCTCAACCAAAAGCGTAAATTATTTAATTATTTAAAATTTAATTTCTACCAAAAATGACGAATTTTCAACAAAATATATGAATTTTCAACATAATAGGTAAATTTTCAAATGATAGAGATAAATTTTAAACCAAATCTGATTTACTTAATTTTTCTACCAAGGCGATGAATTTTCAACTAAAATAATTAATCTTTTTTTTTCACCAAAAAGGATTGAATTTTTAACAAAAAATGGAATAGTTAAATTTGTAACCAAAAATGGAATAGTAGTTGATTTTTTAACAAAAAATGTATTATTTTAAAACAAAAAAATGAATTTGTAACTAAATCATATATCTACAATAAAAAGATAAATTTGGAATAAAGTATATCAAATTTCAACAATAAATTTTTATTTTTTTCCATAAATGATCAAACCACCATTCAAACCAAAAGGATTATTTTTCTGAGAAGATTTTTTTTCAAAAAAACGACGAATTTTCAACAAAATACATAAATTTTCAAACTTTTTCAAATTTTCAAACTAGAAAAGATAAAATTTCAATCAAAAATAGAATATTTAAATTTACAATAAGAAAAAAATAAATTTTGGAAGAGAAATAAATTTTCAACCAAAGAGATGAATTTTCAACTAAAATGATGAATGTTTACTTAAAAAAATGATT
>CAKNYM010046139.1:0-24078 GCA_932195095.1 Andricus curvator
AAGTGGGATTCCACAAATACGTCGCGGTGGAATCCCAATTTTAAAATAACTGTTAAAAGGAGACACAGTGATTAAAGTGAAAAGTGAAAAAAAAAATTTTTGTTGATAGTGGTAAAAACTTGTGAAAGAAACTAAACGAGAAGCAAGAGTGACAGTGACTGAAAATAATAAGGCGAGAGAAAAATTCCAAGGGCCCTATTAAGTGCAAGTGCTTGAATAAAAATAAATAAAATAATTGTTTATAATATTGGATGGTAAAATAAAATATTAAAAAAATTTTTTTTTTATTTTAACCATGAACTTTATTTGGGTTTAAAACATTATTTTAAATAAAAGGAACAATTTTTGCTCAAAAACATTTTATAATACAAGATATATATATATTTTTTGGCCTTGGAATTAAGTTAAAATATTTGAAATATAACGGGATTCAGGACGTTGAGGGATTTCGGGTGGAAATCGGACGTAGCCCGAAAGAAGAAGACGAATTGGGATTATAGGGATCAGCGAAGGATTTCGGGTGGAAATCGGTCGTAGCCCGAAAAGAAGAATTATAAGGTGCGGATCGAGGGAAGATAAAAGGATAGATGTGATGAGCAATAGCCGCGAGTACCTCCTCCACGGTTTTTGACGTGGTTTTTAAACCGAGAGGCTAGTGGTACCAATAATTACCAAGGACTCGCAGACGGTGGTTGCAGAGACCACGAGACATTACCTCACAATCACCGCAGGCTGAATAAGAAGAAGGAGTAAGGATTGACCAGAAAATATATTTGGATTAGCAGAGAACTGAAGAGGCTAGCTTGTGAAACAATTTTAATTGATTTATAAAATTAGTGAATGTGTATGTGTGTGTATAAGTGATACAAAATTTCAAAATCATATAGTGCTGAAATAAATTTTATTTAGCTAGCCAATCCTCTAGAACTTCAAAAGGGTGAGTCAGTTCGCTGAAATGAAATTTGAAATTATTCTCTTGCCAGTCTCTCTCATTTATATCATTTTATTTGCATAGTGTGGTTGAGTAAGAATTAGATTTAAACAAAGTGTGAAAATTATTTAAGATGGCCGAAGAAAATAATACCCTTGATAGAACAGTGGAGGTTAGCAATGATGGTAATAACTCCATCATAGGTACCGGGGCTGAGGGAATATTAAATGGGGTAAATGCACCATCCACCTCTACTTTTAATAACCCCGAAATTAATACTAGAGAACCAACTCCATCGGGTTATAATACTATTAACAACTCAGTTATAACGGCCCCTCAGCACCAAATACAGTCCATGCTAAATCCGAGAGTGGTAAGGAATTTGAATTCCGATTTTAATACCCCAACCCACTCTAATTTAACCACGCAAGTGACAGGTAGTCCTTTGGTAGTTAACCGGAATACATTGGAAACTGGAGCGACGGGAAGTGTTCATGCTGGGGCTATGGTTGACGACTCTGGACTTTTTCCTTTGCCAAGTCAGGAGCCTTTAAAACCAATTCCTTTTAAAGCCGCACTCGAATTCATACCAAAGAATTTCGATGGGAAAAATATCCCTGTTAGCCGTTTTGTGCGAGATTGCATATACGCGCGTAATTCAATAGCAGCCGAAGATCGACAACATTTATTTTTAATTGTTAGATCGCGCATTTCTGGCAGTGCCTATAATTCGCTACTTGACAGGGAAATTCACACCTTAGAAGCCTTATTGAAACATTTAAAAAATATTTTTACTGAACACCGAAATTTAAGCCAACTGAATTCTATGCTAGCAACCGTGGCACAAAAATATAATGAGAATGCCCAAGAATACGGAGACAGGGTTAGCGAAATTTTAAAAAATATAATAGAACTTGTGGAAGAGAAATATTCAATAATCGAAGCTGACTCGATGATTAGGTCAGCAAGAGACACGGCCTGTGAAAATTTTGTAATGGGATTGAAACCTAATCTAGTTTTGAGGGTACGAATGGAAGGACCTGGATCTCTTCAAGATGCCATTATGGCAGCTAGGAAAGCAGAATGGGAAGTTAACTTTGCTAAAGGATTGATTAAAGGACGTGAGAACGATAAGAACGATAAATCAGAAAATTCGGAACTTTATAGAGGAAAGGGTTATCAGGGAAATAGATTTAGGCCCTATGGAGGAAATGCTTGGGCACATGCACTTGGAAGTGGTAGAGGACAAGGATTCGGAAGAGGTTTTGCAAACCCTTCAGGATCTCGGGGCAGGGGCGGAGTTGTCACTCGGGGGAGGAGAGGAGGCGCTCAGCAAATAGCTCCTTCAGTGGTCACCTGTCGCCGATGCGGCGAGCCGGGTCACCATGATTGGGGTTGCGCAAAGCCTAACCCCTCAAATCCTAAGACTTGTTATAAGTGTCTCAAAACAGGGCACTTTGCGCGAGAATGTCCGAATGGTAACTCCGAAGTAGTATGTTTCAAGTGTAAACAAATGGGACACTTCGCTAGGGATTGCATTTTTAAAAATATAGAAGAAAATAAAAATTTGAAATTTTGCAAATATTGTAAAGGCAATGATTATATCATTAATGATTGTAAAATCCTCGCAAAAAGGGTTGAAGATAATAGAGCAGAAAAAGGAAATTCTTTAAACGAGTAATAAGTTCTCTGGATTGGTGTGACAGTGAACTTTTACCGGAAATTACACCCAGTAGGCGTATTCTATTTACTTGGGACCCAGAACGGCAAGAAAAATTCCCCAAAATCAAATTGTTTGCTGATTAAATGACTAGAAATAAAGGACTCTTTTTGGTAGATACGGGAGCTGAGCTAAACATAATCCATAAGGGTAAATTGAAATTAAATACACTCATAAATCAAGTACCGAAATTCGTTTTATGTGGAATAGGGGGGAAGTCCGTAATTACATTGGGTGAGGTTCTGCTAAAGATTAATAATAGTCCTTGCTCCTTTCAGGTGGTTCCTGATGAATTACCTCTCCCAGCCGATGGGATAGTGGGAATGCCATTTCTTAAAGAATCCTCGATCCATCTGAAAGACAAACAAATTGCACATCCATTAGGCACTTTCCCATTCACACCTGAATTTAAAAATGTACACTTGCAGATAAAAGCTAGAACTAAACAAATTGTCACTTTACCAGTTACAAACCCGGAAATAGGAGAAGGATATTTGCCACTCGTAGATTTCGGACCTGGAATATATTTGGGTAAAGTTTTAGTCAAAGTTAGAAAAGATAAAATTACTTTATTTTGTATAAATACAACTACCAGGGACACTTTTCTCATTTTACCTCCAGTAACTTTGGAAGAATTTGAACTTCCAAAAACTGTTGCAGAAACTTCTATTAAAAATATGAAACATATTCCAAACCACGATGAGGATCGATTGGGCAGATTGATAGACGCACTAGATTAACCGATTTAAATAAAGAAGAACGGGGTACCTTAGTTTCCATTATATCAAAATATACGAAGCAATATCATTTAAAAGGGGATTATTTAGGATGCACCAATGTTATCAAACACAAAATTACAGTAACCGATGAAATTCCTGTCTATAAAAAGGGGTACAGGCATCCGCCCATTCATAAAGAAGTTATCATTAAAGAAACCGCAGATTTGCTTAAAAATAAATCAATCTCACCCTCAGATTCTCCTTATAATTCCCCTGTATGGGTTGTACCTAAAAAAACTGACCCTCAAGGCAATAAAAGATGGCGTATGGTAATAGACTATAAAGCCTTGAACGAAAAAACGATAGGGGATGCCTATCCCCTTCCCAACATTATAGACATTTTAGATCAGCTTGGAGGTGCTAAATATTTTACGGTACTTGACCTAGCACAAGGCTTCCATCAGATAGAGGTCGAACCCAAGGATAGATATAAAACAAGCTTCTCCAGTCCTTTTGGTCATTATGAATTTAATCGAATGCCATTTTGAATGAAAAACGCACCTGCGACATTTCAAAGATTAATGGATAGGGTACTTTCAGGGTTACAAGGTGTTGAGTTGTTTGTATATATGGACGATATAGTAATATACGCGAAATCTTTAAAAGAACATAACGAAAAATTAGAAAAACTATTGGGGCGTTTAAAAACCGCAAACCTCGTTTTGCAGCCTGAAAAATGTAAATTTTTTCGCAAAGAAATCGTTTATTTGGGACATATAATATCGCAGGATGGTTTAAAACCAGACCCCAAAAAGTTAGAAGCTGTCAAATGCTTTCCTCAGCCAAAATGTCGGAAAAATATCAAACAATTCTTAGGACTAGCAGGATATTATAGGCGATTTGTACCCGGATTTGCTCTTATAGCCAAGCCTCTCAATAATCTATTAAAAAAGGGAGTAGCTTTTGAATGGACATCAGATGTACAAGAAGCCTTTGAGAAACTAAAAAATATTCTCTGCTCAGACCTAATATTGCAATATCCGGATTTTTCTAAACCTTTTGTAGTAACTACAGACGCTTCAGAATATGCGTTGGGAGCTGTGTTGAGCCAGGGTCCCATTGGAAAGGATTTACCAATAGCATACGCTTCACGTGCGTTACAGGGTGCTCAATTTAAGTATAATGTTACGGAAAAGGAACTATTAGCAGTTATATTTGCCGTAACTCAATTTCGTCCTTATATTTACGGTCGAAAGTTTATATTAGTTACAGATCATCGTCCCCTGGTATGGTTACACCAGCTGAATGATCCAACCTTAGGGTCAAGGTTAGCCAGATGGAAGGTCAAATTAAGGGAATATGAATTTGAAGTCCAGCACAAACCGGGGCGAGTAAATTCAAATGCAGACGCATTATCTAGAAATCCGGTAGTAGATTCCGTTGAAGATAATAATATGGATATAGATTCTGAAATTTCTGAGGATGAGGATCAGTGTGCTGGGGAAGTGCACGTCCTGGAGCGCACCGTGACTCATTCTGCAGAAAGAGAGAGAGAGATTTGGAACCACGAGTACCCAATAGAGAGACTATTTTTTGGTTCTTCCGAGAGGGAAGAAGTATGCGCCAAGATTGGTGCCCGCACAAAAGTAGGTGCGGAGGGGATGGAGATTGACACCAAGATTGGTGTGGTCATTCGGTCTGTGACCCCGGGGGTCAGTCAGGCTAATGCCCAGGGGGGTGATGAGGAGGAAAATGCCTACGAAAGTCACGATGATGAGAGGTTATCGGTGACATCCCATAAAGCGGACAATAAAAGGTTGTCGGCTGTGTTCTCAGTTCAAGACAATGAGAGATTGTCTGTGGACATTGAGCATGAGAACGGTGAGAGGCCGTCTGACAGTGAGAGGCTGTGTGGCAGTGAGAGACTGCATAAAAACGGTGAGAGGCCGTCAAACAGTGAGAGGCTGTGTGGCAGTGAGAGACTGCATAAAAATGGTGAGAGGCCGTCAAACAGTGAGAGGCTGTGTAGCAGTGAGAGACTGCTTGACCATAAGGCGTGCGCACGCCGGTTAAAAAAGGGATTGGTAGAGGTAGTCTCAAATGAAAATGAAGATGATTATTTAGATGAGCAAATTAGAAACTCTATGGGAGGCGAGTATCAAATCTTTAGAAGTCCCGAAGTGATAGAAAAGGAGGATGAGTATGATGAAAGCGAAATTGTTAATGAATTACCTATTCAAGGTGAAAACTCGCAGGGTAGTAGAAATTTGCTTACCCCTTTATTTAAGATCAGTAGAGAAAAATTATGGATGAGGGAAGATCACTTAATAAATTTTACATCTTGTGATCACATATTAACCACACCTGTCGGTCGAGATTTGATGGATAATGCAATTATTAAATTGCAAAATTTGAAAAACGAAAAGGTGGAAATCGGACAGGTAATTTCCCTAAGGCATAAAAATAAAGCAATTTTTAATCTTTTTATCAAAGATAAGTTTGATGATAAAATTTATACAACTAATATCGAATCCGCGGTTTCAACCCTAAAAGATGCGGCAAGTGAATTAAAGATAAACTCATTCAGTGTTTCACGTAAAGGAAATGGTTTTGATAGAGTGTCATGGGAAGTGATAGAATTAATTTTCAAAACTTATTTCGGTACAGGAAATTTCCAAATTACTATCTGTACGGGGGAGGTTACAATCCCACCCGTAAATCAAAGGCCTCAAATTCTTAAAGAAAGTCACGATTCTGTAACAGGTGGTCATAAAGGAGTGTTGTAAACTTATGAGCGTGTTAAAGAAAAGTTTTATTGGAAAGGGTTAAAAGAAGATGTTCAAAATTACGTCAAAACTTGCGATTCCTGCCAAAAGAAAAAGTTAGTTAGGGTTAAAACGAAATTGCCTATGTGTATTACGGATACACCTTCCAGAGTTTTTGAAAATCTTCAAATGGACTTGGTTGGTCCACTACCCAAGTCAGATTCAAAAAATGAATATATGTTAACTTGGCAGGACTGTTTATCAAAATATTCAGGGGCTATTCCGTTGGCAAATATAGATGCTAGCACAATTGCAGTTGCTTTTGCTGAGCATTTCATATGCCGATTCGGATGCCCTGAATCAATTCAGACGGACCAAGGACCACAATTTATGAGTAAAATTATGGCAGGTTTTGCGGAACTTTTTAAAATTACTCAATATAAATCCTCTGCTTACCATCCACAATCTCTAGGAGCTCTTGAACGAAGTCACCACACTTTCGTGGAATACCTTCGTCATTATTGTGGAAAGTCGGACTGGGATTTGTGGTTGCTGTATGCCATGTTCTCCTTTAACACGTCGGTCCATGAGTCCACCGGCGTAACTCCCCATGAAGTAGTATTCGGTCGAAAAGCAATTTTTCCTTCCGAATTTGCTGATGAACAGATTCCCATTACCTATATCCAACTGGTAGACAATATCCTCAATAAGTTGATTACCACAGAATCCATGGTTCATTTTCGACTTGAAGCTGCAAAACGAAGATGTAAAAAATATTATGATAGAAAGGTCAATCAGATGAATTTTAAGGAAGGACAGTATGTTTATTTAATATTGGAAAAGAGAATTGATAAGTTAGGTGACCATTATGAAGGTCCATACAAAATTACCCGATTAGTAAGCGACTATAATGTCGAAATCCTTAAAGGAGATGGGACCACATCCATAGTCCATATGAATCGCATAAAACATGCGTTCTTGCGATATGACCCCTGAAAAATATCGATAATAATGAAAAGATAGAAAGTAAATTATGGTTAAAGTATATTAAGTATATACATAAATAATTATTGAATAACGGAAATTTAGATATAAAATTTACATACTTAAAAGGAAAAAATGAGAATCCCTATTGTTGTGAATAAATTAATAAAATAATAATAATAAATAATTAATAAATAATAAAAAACCAACAGCCATACCACGCTGAAAAAACCAGTTCTCGTCAGATCACTGAAGTTAAGCAGCGTTGGGCGCGGTTAGCACTTGGATGGGTGACCATTCGAGAAAACTGAGTGCTGTTGGCACATCGTGGGTGTGGTGAGCCCACACTTGTAGTTATTTACTACAAGTTATCAACCTAGAAACACTACCCGAATCGGGTAGTGTCACGCCTACCCCGAAAGGGAAATGGCTTAATGGTATACAAATACTCATAAAAGAAAGTTAGTAAAATGTAAAGAAAATCGTTAATCTCTCCGGAGTAGAGATTTTAAGGGGGAAAGGATAATAATATAGGAATGAAGCCTTTTCTATATAAATTAAAATGAAGCCTTTCCTATAAGTATTAAGGGCCTATATAGAAATTTTTGAGAATTTTGCTTCAAAATAATTTCAAAATTATTTGAAAAATACCTGAATGAATCGAGACAATATTAAAATTAGCCTAAAATTAAAGTAGCATACAAATGCATTTGATCAAAATTAAAATAAATGTTATAAATTAAGGGAATTTAAAATCTACTGATTTACAAGAAGAAAATTTTGGAAAAAAAAGAGGAAACGATAGTTTATTAAATTTTAAATAGAAAATTTGGGAAATATCAACTATGATGTTAATTTATTCTATTTAAGTTACGATAGGATGTGAAAAGGATTAGAAAATTTGCTTGAAATAAAGCAATAAACAAAAAAAAATTAATTATGAATGAATAAGTAACGCTATTACTTTAAGAAAAAGAAGGGGTTATACAATTTTGAAAACAAAAAATTTGTTGAGGAAATTTTAATTTTTGAAGTTCCTAAGGTGAGAATATGCAATTACGGTAAAGATTTTATTTATAAAATTCAATAAGAAAATCTTGTAAAGTTCAAGAAAAAAAAATAAAACTATTTTTATATTTTTGTATTACTATTATTATAATTATAATTATTTTAGCCTTAAAAGTGATTTTTAAATATGCACTTTGGTGCTTGAAAAACTTATAAGCTGAAAGATAAAATATAAATCTTAAATTTAATCATCTATATCCAATTATAAAATGATTTGACAAGAAATGTATTAAAATTTTTGTTTTTTAGGAATAATTTTAAAATTTTTATATTTTACATTAGAGAAAGAAAACTTTTAAGTTAAAATAAGACTTAGAAAATAGGAAATCATACAAGAGAGGGTGCATAAATTTGTTAAGAAAAAATAGATTTTACGACTTTCAAATTTAAAGAAATTGAGTAGGTCATTTAAAATGGGAAAGTAGACCCTTCAAAGTCAAGTGCATAGAATGCAGATAGAGTATTAGACTATTAAAGAGAAGGAAAGGGAGAGCGAGTAGCGGCGAGGCAAATTCTCTCGGGTACCACGTGCTCTTAGATTTGACTCCTATTTGATAAGGATTCAAGATTCAAACAGAACAGCTGATTAATAATAAATAAAAGAAGCAAAGTTTGACATTATAATTAGAAAGGATAATAACGAGATATTAATCTCGATTCTAATAATTAATTTCTTATTTTAATTACAAGATCAATTTAAAGGGGCAGAACTTTATGGGTACGAAATTTTGCGAAAATGTTCGGGCCCGCTCACACCATAAACTAGTGTTAGACGGTCTATATTTTAAACTCGCAGTATTTTAAATCAAATCGATAAAGTGAGCCTCGCGGCTATCAAAAATTAATTTTATCCAATTTCAAAAAAAAAGTGTCTAATAAAAATGGTTGTTACATTAAAAATAAATGAATTCGGAAAGAAAAATAAGTACACATACAACCAATGGGTGGTATAAAAAAAATTGAAAAAAAACGGAATTTCTGTATTTCATGCACCAGGTATGTTGGCATTGAAGTTTAGGATAGTTTTTTGTAATAATTATAAAACAAAGCGAGGAAATGAGTTTTGAAAAGAAATTTTGATCACATGACCCCTATATTGATAAATTTTGCTAAATCTATGGAAGTTCTTTGTTTGAATAGAATTATCTTTTATTAAATTCAATATATGCCTAATTAATGATTAACAAAAACAAACAAATTATTTTTGAAAAACTATATTTTCAAAATACCAGGACAAATTAAATTAATTATTTTAAATCTTTTAATTACAATAGAAAGTATTTAAGTAAAAATAATAAAAGCTAGATTTTTCTTGATTACTTAGACTGTAGCTTTAATGCCTCGGTATTTTGGAGGAAGGTTGAAGGAGTAAAATGTTTGATAGATATGAGGTAAAGGACTGAGGTAACTTGACCTGTTTCAGAGTCCTTTTAGAACTTAACAAATATATATATTGGTCTAGATTAAAAAGGAACTTAAAAATTCCCTACCTGTATAGAATTGGCGTCCACCTTTTCACTTATAATATTCACAAATCACGTGCCAGAGCACTCATCGTTCATTGGCTGGGCGGAAAGTTCACATACGTAATTGTCCAATGCGTGGACACATCCCGCGAATTTCAAACTTAACTCCACTAGGGGCAGCACCACCCGGACATGCGAAAAGACATGAGATATTAAAACCTCGTTCAAATCCATTTTGGTTAGAAGTAGATTTACTAATGGGATTATTAAATCATTAATAATTATTTGGGTTAATAAACAATTGAATAATTTATAGAGAGAGACTTGGAATTTTAAGAAAGCGAACTGACTCTGTAGTTTAAGAAATTTCTAACGCTGAATTTCATTTTGACTTTATGATTTGTGTGTAATTGGAAAAGAATGTTGTTTGATACAAGTTTTGTTTTCAGCTCTAGTTTAGAATGCGGAATAAGTATGAAAGAAACATAAATTGAATGACTTCAAAGGAGTTTTAGGAAAGAGGGTTTGTTAGACTCACAAAAGATAACTTCGAGATTTCGTGCTAGAATAGTTAAAACAAATAAAGAAGCCATTGTTATTAACTAGTTTGAACCAGAATTTAAGCTGATTTTTATTTGTGCGAAAGCTGTAACAACTAATGAACTTTTTATTACTGTTAATTATTTGACGTTTTTGATAGTGAAGCATGAAATGAGATTTGAGCCTAAATCGAGGAAACGTGGTTAATGGGTATTTTTCAAGAAGCTAACTAGGCCGCGATTTCATCATGGGTTGACGAGGAATTAGGTCATGCTTTAGTCAAGTTGGGGGTGTAAATATGAATTCTGATTGGTTGGAAGTATGGGTATGATTGAGAGTAGGATTGCGCGGGATACCCCTGGATCGCTGCGCGATCCAGGAGCCCGCGAGCAACATCGATGTTCGATATCAGAATCTTATCCGCTCGCGACGCGAAACTTTTGTCTCCGATGACTCTATATGTATTAGTATAGAAATTGGACTTTAAGAAATTACAGTGAACAGATCTTGAATATATTCATTCTTAAATTCAAAGTAGTTTTGTGTTTTTATTTGTGTTCAACCTTATTTAGCTTTTAAAGCTGCATCTATTTTCCGTTTTTATTTATTTATTTATTTCACGCTGACTATTGAACTATTTTATCAACGTTGGAATCGTCAGAGTCGGAGGCATGGGCCAGAAGAGCTTTCGCTCTTAAGTGGAAGGAACTCACTGGAGGGCAAATTTAATAAACTTAAATTTAAAAACAGTTCAATTTTCGCGCCAAATTAATCGTGAACTGTTACATATTCCGCTCTCTCCTCGGCGACCGTCCGCTGCTGCTTATCGTAGTCGGATTGTATTCCATACGCGAGTCGACCATAATGGTGTGATGACTTCATCAAGTGTAGTCGCAGTATAATTCTCCTTCTTCTTCGCCTTTTCTCCATCTTGTAACTGCGTTGTTTTCTTGTAGCGGGCGTGTCATTAGCCGTGCAGGAGGAGTCTCATGGTGCTTGGTTTATGTTTCGCACATTGGAGCGGCCATCATGGCCTGTGACGTCATGGCTGACACTTATTGCTTATTTCACTGTGCGGCTGCGAACCTGGTAGTGATAAATAGGTGTATTTTGTCAGCCCTACTTGAGGCTTTTCTTTACTTTAATGAGAATAAAGGCAGTTAACTTCTGGTAATTGTAGTCTTTGTTGTGCAATGAAGTTTTGTAAAATTTGGAAAAAATGTAATGGCTTTCCTTGTCCTCCCTCCTTAAGTTCTTTCATCGTCCTCGATGAAAAGTTGAAGTGGGTGGTTGAATAATGACCTCTTTTTAGGCTACTCGGACACTAGTTATTGGTGCTCGTACTTGCTGTGTTGACTCGTTTCTTATGTTGCTGCATGTAGCGTTGTCTATTAGTGGAGACATGATTTTTATTTCTGTGTTACCGTTGTTTGGAGTATTTTTGAATTTTTTGTATATTCTTTTTCCACAATATATTGTTATTGGTATTAATATTATTATTGTGAAAGTGAATGACGTACCAATTATAGTATGCTTTTTTGTATTATGATATTGTTGGTGCTCTTCCAATTTTAATAGTTGTCTTTCGATTTCTTCCAATGGTTTCCCATTTTTCAATTCTTTCCAGTTTCCGTCGGGTTGTATTTGTAACTCATGATTTAGTATTGGTATGGATTCTGGAAAGTTGGATAGGACAGTAGAGATGTTAGTCAGATTTAAGGAAAATCCAGGGTTATATATGTATTCTTCTTTGTTTTTGTTTATAGCTATTCCAGTTAGCATTGTTTCTTTTGTTCTTGCGATGCATCCATTTCCTAGTTGTAGTATCCCGGAACCAGAGATATATTCTCTTTCAATTTTCTTATCTGGGCAATTAACACTCAGTAGTTCCGGTGTTTTTGTTGAGTATAACCAAGTTTGGAGAGAAGGTATTTGTTTCCAAAATTGCTCTTCTCTCAGAGTAACCCTTACGTCACAATTCTGAAAAGCTTCAATGGATGGCTTAATTAACATTATAATTTCACAGAGAGAACTGGTTGAAGTAAAATATATTGGTAGATTTGCGTCACAAATAGTATTGTATATAGTTTTTATACAATTGTTATGATATTCTTGATCTGCTAAGAAAAACTTCTGATCATCGGATGATAAAGCGATGTATGGTTCCTTAGGTAATATATATGCAGCCCCAGTTATGTTTCCAATTAAATTTTGGTGCACGGAATATGCATGTATATTATATAATTGGTAAACGACTCTTTCTAAAAGAGGGATATCAATAGATATTATCAATCTTTTAGAATGGTAAGCTATATCAGCTTTTCCAATCAGATGTAAGTCTTCGGCTTTGATGTGTGTACTAGGAATCGGGAAGTCATATTCGCCTATTTTACTATGTATTTCTGCTATAATTTTCTGTAATTGATTATTAGTTATTAGTGCTGGATGTACTTTCTTTTCTCGGGCGTTGCTCACGATGTTTGTGAATTGCAAGAGAGTGTCGGATAAGTGATCGAGTTTTGCTTCTACATGCGAGGTCCACTGTCGTATATAATTTACTTACAATAGATCGTTTATGTTTTTCTCTTGAGTGTACATATTTTTCATGTTTTTTTCAAGCAATGATTGCATGAGTTGTATTTCAGTAGTTCTAATATGCAATTCTTTATGCATGTCTTGAATTTCGGCGTTGACTATATGAGTTTGTTCTCTTAGTATTCGACTTAAATTGTTTTGTTTGCCTTGTAGTTCATCGATTAAGTTCATATAGTCTTCTCCATCTTCCGAAGTCAGAATTCCAACTACTGGTCCTAAAATGGATCCTATAAATTAGAATATCACGATTCTCCAGTAGTTTTGGGTTAATCGTATGGTTTCCAATTTTTCATAGAAGATTCCGGAATTCTCCTTCAAGGGTTGGATCTCGTGTTGGGCAAGGCTTCCTGGGATGATTGGGAGTAGGATGAATATTATCCATTTCCATTTGGGGTGTCTTGGAGTAGAATTGAGCCACTCCATATATATCTAAACAGTGAGAATTACTTTAATAAAGTTTATAAGGGATAATTTATAGTAAACTTCCCCTTTTAAGAAAAAGGAAAGAAAAATAGGCAACCTCCAAATCCTATACCTTTTCTTTCGTTTTTCTACATATTTTTATTTTATTTATTTATTCATTTATTTATTTATTATTATTTTTTTTTTAATTTTTTTTTTTGAGTGATGATGTTATGATAAGGGGAGATAAGAAGGCAACCTCCAAATCCTCTTCCTCCTTTTGTTTTCAAATTGCATTTTATTCCTCCTCTAGTTTTAACTAAGTGATATTAATAGGTAATACATGTATATGTATGTACATATATTCGTATTTGTTTGTACGTTACGATTTAATAACATTACTAATTATGTTTATCTGCAGTATGTATGTTAGTTGTAATAATTGTTTCAGTAGAAGAGTCTTTTATTGGGCTAATATATTTTATAGTTGATTAGTTAATTTATTCTAGTTCTCATTCATGGAGCCCCAAAACTCTTCTTCTGATACTACACCCGTCGTGACGTTGTTTTCTGCGAGCCGTTTATTTCTCAAAATGTCCCCTGAGATAGCAATATTCGCAGGCATTTTCCCACTTATATAACTTGATCAATATTTTATTTTCATTGTCTAAACAAATAACGTAAGTATCTTCGACTTCGTTTTCGATATTATTTTCTTCAGAGAAATAATAGACTTTTTCTAATTCTTTAAAAATTTTCCTAGCTGCGGAATGCTCTGCTGACCGAACTTTTGTCCTCCCATCACTAATTTTAATGAACAAATTTCCGCGATCAATATCCTCCACTACGCATTTTACATAATATAATCTGGTATGAGGTGGTCCTTCGGTCCTGTATACGCTATAAATAGGTTTTGCGAAATTGTATTCAGTTGCCAATTCTTCTAGGGGGCCTTTAGCGTATTTTAATTCCTCCACCTCTCCCTTGGGTTTGATGGTGTGGGCATAGACTTGCCCCTTGGGAAGCTTTGTCAAAATAATTGACTCAGCCATTCTGCAAAGGAAATTGTTATGTTATTAATGCTATATTAATCATAGTTACTCGTGAGCAACTTTTAGTTTATCTACATGCTTTTGGAAACGTTTTCCGTCTAGGGTTTCTAGGATAGCAGTGTGCTTTTCTAATAAGTCTACTATTTTATAGGGACCGTGGCTTTTGCTGTTTAACTTATTACTTTTTGTTTCTCTTTTCACGTACACACTATCTCCTATTTTTCCAGTAAAAGGTTTCACTTTCTGGTCATATAATTGCTTTGATCTTTGTTTTGCTTGAATCAAGTTATTGGCAGCTGTAAAGTTGATTTCCGATAATCTAGTTATTAATTCTTTTAAATACGACCCATAAGTTTCTAGTTTTTCGCTAGAGGGAAATGAACTAGGAGTGCGAGCTATCTTTCCGAAAATTAATTCAAAAGGTGTGAATTTTGTTGCTTCGTGAATTGAAGTGTTGTATGAGAACATAGCAAATGGTAATAATTTATCCCAATCATCATAATTATCAGTATAGGATCGGATGTAGTCGACTAACACTGCGTGACTTCGCTCTAAAGATCCGTTTGATTGCGGGCGGTACCCGGAAGTTGTTACTTGTCGAATCCCAAATATTTTGGATAATTTTCTCAGTAGTGTGCTTGTAAAAGCACTTCCCCGATCTGTTAATATAGCTTTTGGCGCTCCATATTGGCAAAATAGCTTTTCAGCTAACGCATGGGCTATTGTTGTTGCTGTTATGTCTGGTATTGCCACGGCGATGCAATACTTGAATAAATTGTCCTGCATCGTGAGGATATGTCGATTTCCATCTGGGGTGGTAGGTAATGGTCCTACCGTGTCGAGAGATACTTTATCAAATGTGTCTATAGGAGTATCTGTTATTATCATAGGGTCATGGGTTTTTGCCCGTATGATTTTTTGTTCTTGGCAGGTTTCACATTTCCGTACGAACTCAGTGACTTGCTCTTTTATCCCTGTCCACATAAATTTTTCACGTACTCTTCTGTATGTTTTATTAACTCCTTTGTGTCCTCCAATCTTACTTTGATGATTTTCGATTATTATTTGTTCGCGATTTTCTTCTGGAGGGACGCTTACACTTCCATAACAAATTATAATTTCGATATCGATATTGTTAAAGATGTCTTTCATCAGATCCAAAATTTTACCTTTTGGGAATACGTCTGTCAAATCTCCTTGATTTGAGATTCTAAAAGATTTAATGTTTTCTCGTACTAATGCTACATATAAATTGTGTAATCCGATTCTTAAATTTTCTTCTCGCATCTGATCAAAGTGGTTGTGTTTGATAATTATTGTATAAATTTTATAACGGCCTCTAGGGGTTATTATGACCTGGCCTAGTTTAGGCCGTTTTTCTTTGATTTCTTGTGGGTCAATGGCTCCTATATCTATCAGTAATCGTCCTATTGAGGTGCTGAATTCACAATCAGCTGAAAGAAAATGTACGTAATTCCCCCTCAAATAAGTTAAATTTTCCCTGCAGCTAGTTATTCTGGGCAGGATATCTTGCTTGTGATACAGAGTGTACATTTCTGGCAACGCAGGCTGTACGCTAGTGATAGGCGTGCGTGTGTAGTCAGTCTCACGTAGGACTCCTGTAGGTTCGGTAATATACGGCTCTTGTGGATTCATTTCCACACGTCGAGGCCTGTGCTTTTCATTTCTGGTCATTGGACTTTCTGGGATTTTTAAATTATCCATAGTTGATTTCTGAAAGGGTGTTGATAGGGCTTGTGGCAACCCACAATTTGAGGGATGGTATGTTGCTAAGATATCGGGGGTAGAAGAGGATTCTGTCTGAGGAGCAAAAGTTACGCTCTTGCGCTGCCTGTTTTCAGGCAACGTTTTCGTAGAGGGAATATTTTTTTCCGTAGAAGAATTTGAGCTATTGTTGCTCTCCTTGTTGCTAGAATTCTCCATTCCGAGTTCCTTCAGTTCATTTTCTGCCCAATTTATTACTGAATCTATTCTCCGAGCTAGTTCAGTTTCGCTCTCAGGCTCCATCTCTTCAATTGCTCCAAGAAGTTGTGAGTCTGTTTCTCCTTCTGAGACAGCAGTGACCCCTAGGTAAGGTCTTGTGTTTTCTTCAGCTTCCCTCTCGTTTACCCAATCCTTGTGAGTCTGCAAGGATTCATTAAACTGAGAGAATGAATCTTGCAACTCTTCTCTAGTTACTTTTGTGCTGTTAAGGTCATTTCTTTCTCCTAGTTGTTCATCATTTTGTTCTTCATCTGATGAACTTTCCTCACTGTCACTCGGTGGAGGACTCACAGTTATAATGGGTCCAGTCTGCTCTTCTTCTTCGGTCTTATTTTCTTCGCTTTCGTTTTTGAAAAATTCCGGAAATTTTTCTGGAACTTTAGGAGGAGCACTCATCGGTAGATTATGAGCTGGAAAAGCTGCTAATGGTATATCTAGACTGGGCAGGACGCTGCGTTTCTTTCTTAGTATGGGGGGGATATGGTTATAGGTCTCGTCAGAATTGTCCTCTGAATCGGTACTAGAATCTCGATAGTTAGGTCTGGGTTGATTCCTTTCTTCCTCCACTCTACGTCGGAGCAAACGTTTACCTATAGTGCTTTCATTTAAACTACTAGAAGGTTTGGAAAATGAATCATTAGGTTGAATATTGTCTTTTGATTTTTGGTTCGTTGGATAAACGTTCGAACGTTGGTTAGTTGGACGTTGCATTCTTGAAGTAGAAGGCTGTAAATTATCGGTTTTGGCTGATGGTCCTTTCTTTGTCAAGATTTTGGGCTTGGCTCTTGGATTGATGCTCATGGGTCTAGTTAAAGGCTTTGCTGATTGCTCTCTGCCCTGTTTAGTTTGACGGGTCTGCATTGGCAACAACCTGGCAGGCTTTTCCTTACATTCTTCTTCACTTTCTTCTGATGGGCTTTCTAAAATCGGGTTCCTAGAAAGTGCGTCAGCATTAGTATTTAATTTTCCAGGCTTATATTTAAAGGAATATTCGTAGTCTCTTAATTTCAATCGCCAACGAATTAAACGTTGTCCAGGGTCCTTTACTGAATCTATCCATTTTAAAGGTTCATGATCACTAACCAGTGTGAATTCCTTTCCGTAAATATAGGGGCGGTACTGTTGTACTGCATATAAAACTGCTAAGCATTCTTTCTCGGTAGTAGAGTAATTACATTCTGCACCGTTTAACACGTGGGAAAAATATGAGATAGGAAGGTCTATTCCCTCCTTTTCCTGGCTCAGTACTGCACCTACGGCGTAGCCTGAGGCATCTGTTGTTATGGTGAATGGTTTTTGAAAGTCTGGATACTGTAAAATAGGACTTTCACATAAGGCTTGTCTTAAATCGTTGAAACTTTTCTCTTCATCACGTCCCCAATTAAAAGGTACTCCTTTCTTTAGAAGATTCGTTAGTGGTTTCGTTCGCGCTGCAAAATCTTTTATAAACCTTCTGTAATATCCGGCTAGACCTAGAAATTGTTTTATGTTTCTGGGATTTTTGGTGGTTGGGAATTTTTGTACTGCTTCTATCTTTTTAGGGTCAGGCTTTACTCCTTCACTGCTAATTATATGACCAAGATAGTTAATTTCTTTGAACAGGAATTCGCTTTTCTCTGGTTGAATGGAAAGATTTGCTTCTTTTAATCGGTTTAAGAGGCGTCTTACTTTCTTTTCATGTTGTTCTAATGTTTCTGCGTAAATTACTATGTCGTCAAGATAGACAAATAATTCAACACCTTGTAATCCTAGAAGAACTTGGTCCATTAAGCGCTGGAATGTCGCAGGGGAATTCTTCAAACCCATTGGCATTCTGATGTATTCGTAGTGCCCGTTTAAAAATGAAAAAGCAGTCTTTGGTCTATCAGCTGGATTTAATTCTATTTGATGAAATCCGCTGGCTAGAACAAAAACTGTAAAGTATCGTGCCTTTCCTAAATGATCTAATATTTCAGTTATGTTTGGGAGTGGATAAGCATCACCTATTGTTTTTTCATTTAATAGACGGAAGTCTATTACTACTCTGTACTTTCTCTTTCCGGTGTGGTCCAATTTTTTCGGAATTATTAGCATTGGCGAGCTATAGGGTGACTTGGAGTGACTGATTGCACCTTCCGTCAGCATTCTGTCTATAACGATCTTCGCTTCCTCTTTTTGAACAGGCGAAAATCGGTATGGTCGAACATGGATAGGAACATCGTCAGTTGTATGTATTTTATGATGCACTATATGTGTGGGAGTTAATGTCTCTCCAGTTAAGTGAAAAACATCAGGGTACTGGTGAACTATTTCCTTCACATGCTCTTTTTCTTCTTTGTTTAGATGATCTAGTTCTAGGATCTCAAGAATCACTTCTACTCTATTTTCTGGGGGTGTGTTTTCCTCGTCCGTAGGGTTATCGTCCAGTTCATCTCCCGGTAATTTATAATATTCAAAAGGGATGATTTCTTGTGGGTCGATTTCTACTTCTAGGTCCTCTTCAGTAGTATTAATCGCGTATACGTGACAATTCCCGTTGGAGTTTGATACAACGGCTTCACCTATTATTAAACCTTCCTCTGTCTTTATTAAGGGTAGAAATCCTTCCTTTACTTCACTGTTTAAAACTCTTACGGGTATTACTTGTTTAGTTCTAGCTCTTATACGCACTTTTCCTCGTCCTGTTCCTTTGTAATCATGTATTTGTTCTTGAGCGACCTTCGACTCCTTATCAATAAAAGGTATAGGTTTTGTAGGGTTGGAGTAAGTTACTATCGTATTATGCCAAAACGATATTCCGACCTTCTCTTGACGAAGGTATTCTCGTCCTAGGATTCCGTCTGTATTAATTGGAAAATCAGAGGAAACTACATGAAAAACTACTTTAGAATTTTCTAAAGATAATTTTAGTGTGCCGATAGTTGAAATTTTGATAGGAGTTATTCCTACAATTTCAATGGAATCGCTTTCTATTATTAGTAAATCCTCGTTTAAAGAATTTATTTTTATTATATTAATTTCGGCTCCCGTGTCAACTAGAAATGAAGCTTTTGTTTCCAAAAAGTCTGGTGATGAGAACTCTACAACTGGGGATACTCGATTGAGTTTTGTGTGATAGATATGTCGCGTTTCTTTAGGATTCTTACACTCGCCTGACGCTCTTGTTTCTCCTCGCTCGTCGCTGCGTCCGTGCGGCGAGCGGAGTTGTAGTTTAAAGTTTCCTTGTTGGATTGAACGGGAGACTGAGAATGGGGTGGGGTGTTTATTCCTCCCCATGAAGAATTAGAATTTGAATATCCGCTATTCTGCATGGGAGCAGTCGGGTAGTAAGGATAAGGATGATAAGGCGTATAAGGATATTGATAATGAGGAATAGAGTTTGAAAAATACGAGTTGTTACTATTTGGGAAATTCGAGGCTCCAGGAGAATAAGGGCGTTTTATTATCCCAGGCGGATTCTGCTTTTGATCAGAATTTTTATATGAATCTGGAGTCGTCGTAAAACGTACATGAGGACTAGGACTACGGTCACGTGATCCCGAATAACTGGGTTGAGAATATCTATTTTCGCGATGAAAGTTTGTAGGGTATTGAGGATTCAATTGTTGTCTTGCCTCGTATTCGAGAGCGACTTTCAAGGCACTATCTAGAGTTTGGGGGTTTCGTGCTTCCACCAAACCTGATATACTGTCAGGCAAGGCGCGCTTAAATGCTTCGAGGGCACAGTCATTAAGTGGAGCTAGAAGTTGTGAAGTTGTGCAACATTTGCATATTTATCCTCAAGCGCGGCTTGAGCTCCTGATTTTAAAAGCACTACTCGATCGAAAAATTCGCTGACACTTTCTTCTCGATTCATTCGTATAGTCGAAATTTCATGTAAATACCATGAATAGGTTTTGCGCGGGGCGAAACGTTGTTTTAAGTGTTTAACTAGATCGTTAATGGTTTCAAAAGTTTTCCCATGGATACTATCTCGGGCCGCCCCTTTTAAACGAGCTAAAACTGCCTTGAGATACTGTTTTTCACAGTTGGCAGGCACGGAAGATTCCCCATTTATGATATCCTGAATGAAATCTCTGACTGGCATATTTTGCCATCATAGCTAGGGATATTCACAACTCCTTGTTGTACGGCGAAACATTCTGCCATAGACGTCATCATTGCTTCGCTGAGAGTGCGACTAATATCGCCAGTAAACTGAGTTTCGTTTGATTTATTATCAGGCATTTTGCGCGGTTTTTTGTTTAATACTGAGAATGAATTTAGTCAATTATCGAGAAATTCGGGTATTTAAAACTTTGAAAACGTTTATTTCAACAAGGATGAGAATTTATCTCTTCGATTCAGATTCTTGTTCGGGATTAAATCATAAAAGAATTTGTCAACTTTATTCTACTTCTCAGCCGTAGGTCGACTTAAGTAAACTACAGTTTCGAAAAGGCTTAAATTGAGAGAATCTTGGAACTCGAAAGTTGTCTCTTTGATTTAAGAATAATTAGAAAGTTTGAATAAGTGACTTTGAATCAATCTACTTATTTTATTACATTATCTAGGAACTCAAAATTTATGCAAAGTTAAAACTTTGGAATGGTCTATTTGAATGGACTTTCTGATCAGAGCTCGATTTATTTAAGATCATGAATTCGTGAAGGAACTCAATATTAAAATTTAAAGTTTTTAAACTATTTATTTCAAGTATGGGTTGTAAAAAGGCAATTTCGAGCAAAGATAATTTTAATTCATTTGAAATTTTACTTGTTTATTATTTATTGTATGATTGTCAGCTATTCACTTTTAACAAATGTTGAAACTCAAATATCTTATAAAATGACTCTTTTATAAGCGCGTTATGAGTATACAAGTGAAAACTCAGCTGAAATGATAATTATGTTTCTCGGACGAAATATCACTCGTTACAATGCAAATGAATTGCCTGACCGCATACGCACCCTTATCACTAACAAGCAGTTGTCAGCGTCGTCCAGTGGAAAAAGGTAGTAAAGGTTAGACCACTACACTATGACGAGTAGTAAGTCCAAGAGACTGTGGATTATGAAAGGCTCTGTAGCTAAGTGGGAACGGTTGTAAAAGAGCTAAATACAATATTATTACAAGGTCGTATGATCTGAGTCGCGTTTAGTTAAAACGCAAATTTGAAACTGAATTGGAAATATACTGCAACTAGTTATTACTTTGATGAATTGAAGTTCGCTACTGGCTCATAATTGCTTCAAATGATCAGAATTGCTTTTTTGAAGTTGTTCAAAAATTAAAGATTTTAATTTAAATAATTTTATAATTCTTTAATAATCCTTTTGATAACAGTTCCACTCGGTTGTGATTTATTTACGCAATTTCGGACTTGACTTGCGAAATTCCAAAACAGAATTTTTATTTTAAAAGGTTGTTAGTTCGCGGAAACGCGATTGTTGAAATGTTGATCTTTGATGATGTTGTTTTAAACCCTTCACTTGTACAATCCTGCTACAAGGAGTACATACAAGGTTAATTCAGGGTATTTCGTAGAATTATTAACGATGGCAGGGCTTGCGAGCACGCGAAGTATACCAACGCCTATCATGCACTTCGAACTTTGCCTTGCCCCGAAGGTGGCCGTGCAACGTATCTAAGAAGGACTTATACTCTCGAGTGCCGATGAAATAACTATCTTAAAACTACACTGAAGTTAAATTGTTAATAAGAACACTGAATTTAAACAAAAGTGGATATCCCACCGCTGCCACCAAATCAGCTGTCACGTCCTGAGCAAAGGCGAGGGTAGGTTGGTAATGGAGTAGATGAGGGAGGTTACAAGGGCTGATTAAATCAGGTTGGTAAAGCCTGACTATATATTTTATTGTGGGGTTCGTTTTCACTTTGTCAATCCAGGGGGATTGCGTTAATTTGGAACAACAGTAATTTATAGGATAATTATTTATTATACTATGAAAATTGAAAGAAGTAATAATACAATTAATGAGTAAAAACTTACACTACCTTCCGGTCCGAAAGGGCAAGAGAAGATTTGTTTGTCGATTGTATCCCCAATACGTTGAAGAATATCGACGGAATTCTTCTGGGTGTTTTAATTGATCTTCACAAAACTCCGAAGTCAATCTGTACGACGACCGAAAGCCGAAGGGACTTTATTTTCAAAATTGAATTCCACGTTACTATTTCGCGGTGATGTAAAAGCACGCGACTTAATCAAAGCGGTTCTTCGTTAAAGAATATTTCACGGTGAGGTAAAAGCACGCGACTTAGTCAAGGCGGTTCGTAAATTGATGTGGACGATACAACTGTTCAAACGATAAAGACAACCACCAGGGGTGAGTCTGGGGTTTATATAGGAAAAGGCTTCTTCAAAAGTCACGTACGAATCGCTAAAGTTACGATCGGCACGTATAATTCGCCAAAGTTACGATTGGCACGTACAAATCGCTAAACTTACGATCGGCACGTACTTGTTCACCCATCATTTATCTGATGATTCAGGTTATTGCCTGTTTCGATTTATATATTAATTGTTGATGGAGGATTGATTCTTTTACCCTTTTCTTGCTCTTTCATGACCAGTTTCTTAATTCTAAATAATAGTTGTTTACTTGTTCGATTATAATTAGTTTACATACTATGATGGTACATAATTAACTTATCCTTTATTTGGAGGATATAACATAAGGTTCTACGTTAGTTTAATTATCCTATCGTTTCTGTGTTATCAATGGTGAAGTAGGTCGGAATGCTCATGGTACTACCTTGCTAATTAGCTCGCGCTCTCCTCCTTATCGACCGTTGCTCATTTATCATTCGTCGAGTGTGGATAATTAGTTGCGGCTGACCACATAAGTCATTACCTACTGTGGTACTTTTACCATTTGGTGTTACGACAAAATTTTTAAATTTAAAAATAAAATTGGGGATGTAACACACTCATGAATAGTGGCGATTGCCGGTTCGAATCCGGGCAGAGGCAGATTTCTTCTTTTTTCTCCAAAAATTATTTGCCCAGTACAATCGATAAAATTTAACATCAGAAATTCACTATTTAACCTGGTCGACAATCTATCATCAATTTTCTAAATTTTATTGAAAGATTCAAGAATTATTGTGATTAGAATTAATCGTTAAAAAAATGTTCATAGGTTATTAAAATGCTGATATGCGTCATTCTCTGAAGTAGGAGAAACAAGAAACGATCTGCTGTGGCCCCAGTGGCGTAATTGGTTGAACGCTCCACTCGTGAATAGTGGCGATTGCCGGTTCGAATCCGGGTCGAAGCAGATTTTTTCTCGTTTCTCCAAAAATTATTTGGCCAGTACGATCGACAAAATTTAACATCAGAAATTTACTATTCAACCAGGTCGACAATCTATCAAAACATTTTCTAAATTATATTGAAAGATTGAAGAATTATTCTGATTAGAATTAATCGTTGAAAAATGTTCACAGGTTATTAAAATGCTGATATACGTCATCCTGTGAAATAGGAGAAACAAGAAACGATCTGCTGTGGCCCCGGTGGCGTAATTGGTTCAACGCTTCACTCGTAAATAGTGGCGATTCCCGGTACGAATCCGGATCGAGGCAGATTTTTTCTCGTTTTTCCAAAAATTATTTGACCAGTACAATCGACAAAATTTAACATAAGAAATTTACTAATTAACCTGGTCGACAACCTGTCATCAATTTTCTAAATTATATTGAAAAATTCAAGAATTATTCTGATTAGAATTAATCGTTAAAAAATTTTTCACAGGTTATTAAAATGCTGATATGCGTCATTCACTGAAGTAGGTGAAACAAGAAACGATCTGCTGTGGCCCCAGTGGCGTAATTGGTTGAACGCTCCA
>CAKNYM010046139.1:24088-36854 GCA_932195095.1 Andricus curvator
TGAAAGATTCAAGAATTATTCTGATTAGAATTAATCGTTAAAAAAATTTTCACAGGTTATTAACATGCTGATATGCGTCATCCTGTGAAATAGGAGAAACAAAAAACGATCTGCTGTGGCCCCGGTGGCGTAATTGGTTGAATGCTCCACTCGTGAATAGTGGCGATTCCCGGTTCGAATCCGGGCCGCGGCAGATTTTTTCTCGTCTCTCTAAAAATTATTTGACCAGCACAATCGACAAAATTTAACATCAGAAATTTTCTAAGCTTGTTAGCTGAAAATTAGGAAAATCGAAAATAGTGAACGTTGCTCAGCCTCAACAGTGGCCGTTCAAGGGTTAAGATGGGTAATGCGGGTCCGCTCTAAGCCTATTAATTCAGGCACCTTGGCTGAATTATAGCCCTGGTGGACCTTTATTAATTAACGAAACCACAGGTCAACTTAATAACCGGTTGTCAATATACAGGGGCCTGAAGTTTTCACTTTTTCACGTGCCGTCATACCTTCAAGTTACTATAACTTCTCTTAGGCTACTCCGATTGGACTTTTATTATAGTATTTTGGAAAGCTCTTTAATTTACTTCAAAACTATTATAACAATTTTTGTCAATTTGCAAATATTTTCTTGTTTAAACTCAACATTAAAATTGATTTTTTGAAAAAACGCCACTTTGAAATTTGTTTACTGTTTGAAACAAGAGCAATGTAAACTTATATTCTAATATCTCAAAATGATTATCTTTGCAGAAAAATATATAAATTCCCAGATAACAATACGTGCCGGCACGTGATCGACCAGACGGGCTGGAGACAAACGTGCCTACTGAATGCACGCGTCAGGCCGGCAGAGTCGGAATGCGACCGAAGGGCGAACAACGGTCCGGCACATTAGACGCCCGTCGGTCGTGTAAAGGGCGAGGAACGACGGGGCTGCGACTTGCACGACCGCTGCAGGCTGATAGTGCGAGTAGATTGAGATCGAAAACGCGCATGCGCGTTTTGGATCAGCTGTTCTTACCGTGTGTATTATCTCGTGTGGCCTTCACCCGTGATTTTTCCCTCGGATTCAGCGCGACGTGAGTCGTTCCGGATGAATAAAAGGATCGACTTTTCCTTTTTGCGCAAAAAGGCGGACTGCTGTTTTTGGTTTGCCTTGCTTGCTGTGCGTTGAATAAAAAGTGGGTTAGTATATGCAACCTTGAAAAATTATAGTTCTGGAATATAATAAAGTACCGAGGCCAACCTAACCTCCCTTTCTAACGCGAAAACTCTCAATGTTAATAAAATAAAATTTCTTCCTCCAAATAGCACGAAAGTTAATGAAATGCTGCGTATAATAAAGTCCAAGTTGAAAGAAAAATGTCAATATTATAAAAAGATATATCTTTTCATAAAAATAACATTTTTAATTTTTCTTTCAACTTGGACTTATTATACGCAGAATTTCGTCATTACCTTTCATGCTATTTGGAGGAAGAAATTTTTGTTTTATTTACATAAAAAAAGATTTTTAAAATTTTAATCTACCCGCACCGTAGAGGGAAGCTCGCACACTCAGACTGCATTTTACCGGACCGTCGGTCATGCACTTCGCCGGACCGCGTCGCTCCCGCCTGTCGGGCTGGCATATAGACATCAATGTTGTGCACATTAAGTTGCATATCTGCCGGCACGGCGGTCCGATCGATCGGACTGCGGGCCGGCAGATCGCTTGCAGTCGGCGGGCATTTTGCTATCTGGGTTACGTTCAATATTTCATTTTACGCTTTTTATTTCATTCATAATTTTCCGAATGCTGTTAAAATCTATACGTTCGAGTGTGTACAATTCAGTCTTAATGGCAGTAAACTAGAAGCGTAAGTAATCCATTGAAAAAAGAATATTGTAAGTCGGAAAAATTTATAAATTCTATGTTCAACAAGATAATACAGTCATTTATCTCAGCATCTTCGCGTAGCGTGAACCACCAAAGTCACCAAAAGTAAGCAAAACTAAGACATCAAAAGTAGACAAAAGTAAGCAAAGCAAAAGTAAGTAAAAGTAGGCAAAGTAAACGTTAGAGAAAGTTAAAGTAAGACCTTATCTCTAGAGTTGATTCACACTATGCTAAGTGTTCGCATTATTGTTAGTGCCCAGTGGGCACAGAAGTAATATTGTCGTCGTATGAACGTAATTTTTTTAAAGTCCTCAGGACTTTTATAAGTAACGTCTTAAAAATGTTTATAAGACATGAAAACATTCTCAGAACTGTGAAATGTCCGACTTTGTGCAGTCCGTTAGACGTTCTCGTAAGGACGTTTATGTTACACGTCAGAAAGACATTCTTAAAACCTCCTCAAGACATATCAGAAAATGTTCTCCTAAAAGTAAGGTAAAACCATGGAGAATAGACATATGGAGACCAAAGTTGTGTAACCGAAAATGAGCACATTTTTGTCGTATGTGTGTATCAGAGAAAAAAATTTATTTCGGGAGACTTTTGACTAAAGAAGAAAAACCGCAACATTCTTACGTCATTACAGAAGAAAGTGGGACTGAACTTTTCGTAAATAAGTAAAGAAATAAATGTTTGTTACTTATTATGATGTTGTCCCGTATTAAATTTTAATTTTAATTTACGAAAGAATAATTAAAATGAAGTTTTACGAATTATTTAAACATTTAATTGGCATGGCGTTTACTCGGTATTGACAACTTCGATATCGAAGCAGTGACCGCCAATAAAAGTATCCAATCAGAGACTTGTCTTTATTATGTTTAAGATACCCAGGATTTGAAAACAGTTTATCATCACACTCACAACATAGGTTAAATAAGTAAATACGTCAAAAAAGATTTGAAAAGAGGTTCGAAAATATAATTTTTTAATAAAACCATACGATTTCCTTCTATTTTTAATTGGGAAAATAAATCAAATATTTATAACCTTTCAGCTGTCTTTTATTAACCGGCGAAGACAGGGCTGGCGATAACTCGATTAACTCAAATGACAGACTGGCGATTACTAGTTTTTTTGCACATTATTATTTATAATATTTTATTCTTAAAAAGTAAGTAAATATTTGTCTATGATGACATTTAGATATTAATCTTGAAATATGAAAGCTTCTAAAACTATTAATTGTTTTTCATCCTAATGATTTTTTCCATTTTGTAAAGTTTCTAAAGGTAGCGAAATCCCCAGAGGGCACACAACCCGGGTAAAAAAATTTTGTATGGGATTGATCTAGGAAAACATCTGGGAAATCTTATAGGTGTTGTATCTCAGATAGTATAATAAAATTATAGTATATTAGACGATCCCATACTTCATGTCTATTTGAATTATGTATAGGGGATGTATAGCTTCAATATAGCTAAAGCAGAGATGAGGTGGGAGATTGCCGATCTAATGGAATAAGAGAATGAGAAAAACATGCGCTGATAACTGCGCCCTCTTGGCGGATGGAACTAAGAGTTACTTTAAAGGTGCACGTTGCGCGTCGGTAAAAAGCATTAGCACAAACTGCAAACTGCACAATTGTTTACCACCAGAGTCCATTATTTTTATTTATTATATTCAGATTATAAGATTATTGGCCAGATTATTGGCCAACGGCCATACCACGCTGAAAAACCCAGTTCTCGTCAGATCACTGAAGTTAAGCAGCGTTGGACGCGGTTAGTACTTGGATGGGTGACCATTCAAGAATACTGACATGAGTGCTGTTGGCACATCGTGGGTGTGGTGAGCCCACACTTGTAGTTATTTATAACTACAAGAAAAACCTAGAAACACTATCCGAATCGGGTAGTGTCACGCCTACCCTGAAAGGGAAATGATTTAATGGTATATATGTTACATTATGTTGTTTTTTATTAAAAGTGCAGAATTAAGAGCAAAATTGTAATAATTAAGAACCAAATGTTATTATAATGTTAGACAATTACTTGACAATTAAAGAAAGTTACATACCCAGAAAACAGACGTATTAAATTGTTTATAAATATACTCAACAAAATGAGTGAGTGATTAAACAAAAACATAATAATTTTACTTTGTTCAAATAATTTAATTAATAATTTGAGAAAGAAAAAATAGTTCATTATTTGACCGAATCCATTTCAAATTAGGCAGGTTCTACACTTGAAGTTGCAGAATCTCTTAGGGACAAAATATGTTGTTTTTTAGAGGAAATTAGGCGATACATATTTTTGAGATTCGTGAAAAAATTTTTTTTGACAGAGTTATGCGTATTTGAATTTTTGTCTTTGTTTTTTAAAAAAAACCCAATTTTTTCTTTAAACTCGTATAACTTTTGAACTAATTGAGATATTTATGATTTCTTTTCAGATTCTGGTAGTGTATTTCTCAAAAAACCCACACTTATATTTTTTGCCAATTTTTTGTTGAATTTGTACTATCATAAGGAAAATACCTTGTGAGTTTAATGCGGGCTAAATAACTTTTGTGGCCAGTAGAATTTTTTTTCATAAAATCGAATTTTCGCATTTTTCTTGAAAACAACAACAGCTAAAAAAAAATGTTGAGAAAATAGTTTGCACATTTAAAAAAGTTCTTTTACTCATTTATGATATCTTGTACTGCAACTTCAAGTGTAGAACCTGCCTGATTTGAAATGGATTCGGTCATTTATTTATATTTGAAATTTTGTCTCAAAATTATACATACGATTGAACATATTTATAATATAAATTATTTATATTATATATATAATTATGTATATTATACATTAACCGATATTAATGATTTCATGGACAAAGCAAGGTATGAAAAAAGAAGAGGACATGTTTGTTAGATCTTCAAATGAGAATAATTAATTTTTATTTCTTTTCTTTTTAAAGCGTGACTTTTCAAGCGGGCTTTTTTTTCAAAATGAATCCTATTTTTGTGCTTGTCCAAAGGTATTCGTTTTTTATTCTTGCTGTTCAATTTTTTTTTAATTTCTCAGAATATTGTCAGTCACAGTCCTAATGTATTTCTTTTTTATTCTTGCAGCCTGTTTAAGTTAACTGTCTATTGATTAAGTCTATTAATTAATATTACGAATTTACTGCAACATCAGTATTGTGTAAATCAAAGTTTCCAAATTAGTGATTTTATTTCATGATAAAATTTTTTCCAAATGTTTCTAAACATTATTGATAACAGAAAACATTTTAATTGCAAAGGATTTTTTTAATATTAGGAAATAATTCTGCTCTTAAAATTTTGCTACTGCAGTATACAATTTGTAAACTTTTTCACACCGGTAAATATATCATAATTTGCGAAATGTGTAAACTGTCGGTACCGAAAACCAAAATAGTTATCGCTACCGATAATGAGATTTCTGGGAAAATTTTCAATGATTAAAAATTATTTATGAATTTTAGAAGTTTTGAAGAGATTAAAAATATTTTAAAACTTGAATTGATTTTCGAAAATTTATAAAACATTTTTAAATTTCTTCAAATCTTCCAAAAGTCCTGAACATCTTTTAAGCTGACTCTAATTTTTCGCAATATTTTGCAAATCCTGTAAAATAAAAAAATTATATCAAACTTTTCTAGATTTGTTTCGACATATGTGAGATCTTCAAAAATCTTTTTTAATATCCTCCGAAATCTTACGAAAATGTATTTATATAACTTTGAAAAGAAACTGATAATGCCTGATTCCTTGTTATCAAATCTCGGAATGTGGTTCTATCTCAAATTTAAGTGTTCAACAACTTTTAATAAATTAATAGTTATTTGAAATTTTTTTTTTGTATTAAAAATTATTCTACTTGGAGAAAAAATTAATTTTTTTAACTCTACAGCTTTTCCATAGTCTGCCGAAATTGAAAGCCCAGATTTTTTAAAACTTTTTTTTTTCTTTTTGTTTTTTTATTTGGTTTTTTTGAAGGTTGACGCTAATAACTCAGTTATTGGTATACAAAATGGGGAAATGTGAAAAGTGTTAAAAGCTAACAGAACATTAGACACTTTTTAAACTAATTTATTTAATTTTAATTTTAATAAATTTATTTACTTAAATAAAGTTTAAGTAAAGACCATTTAATTAGATAATATAAGAAGTGTCCAAGAAAGCAGTTTTAAAGAGCTGCTCTTCTATTTTTATTTCATTTGTTTGGGGAAGTATATTTCTCGGAAATTCTCCGCCGGTTCTACGAAGTAGAAGCGTAGAGGTGACAAGAATTGAGGATTCCCCTCCGTCCTACCAATGTCATTTCGCTACATCGTGCGAATTCAAAACAAAACCACACTTTGGCTTCTAATGTTGTCAAGGAAGGACGGCTTTTAAATTTTTATTTGAGCTATTCTCTGGGAATTTATGACTTTAAAGCAGAATTTAAAGTGAAAGTGCAAAAAAGTGTAAAATTATAAAAATTGCCTTAAAATCTTCCAGAATCTTTTTCGACAATTGTTTAAAAGTTTTTACAATGTTTTAATATGTTTTTGAATATTCGCTTAAAGATAATTTTCCAAAATAACAAAATTATTTTCACTTTCCCAGGAAGTGTATGAAAATGTTTGCATAATCTTACAAAAATCTATATTTTGTTGAAAAATTTTTGCAATCTCAGCAAAGAACAAACTGAAAACATCGGGTCCATATCATCTCACATGCGGCAAGTCTCTCTGCGGTAAGTCACACCTGCGGCATCTCTACCTAGCGGCATCTCTCACCAGTGGAACGGGGACCAATATTATTTCCGTGGCTGTCACAGGGGTGCCTTCCCGCCCCCACGAGACGTTGGAAAAGGGGTAGGGGTTTGACCAACATTATTTCTTTGGCCAGTCACAGGGGTGCGGTGAGAGATGCCGCAAAAATGTCAATTTTACTGTGAAAAATGCCGCGCGGGAGAGAAGCCGCTAGATAGAGATGCCGCAGTTGTGACATGCCGCAGAGAGACTTCCCGCATGTGAGATGATATGTCCCCAAAACATCCATTAAAAGTCATATTCATACAGAATGCAAGCAGTCAAGCTTTCGAACAAGAAGTTCAGAAGCTTTTAAGGAATTTTGAAAGGATTAAATGAAAGAATATTCTTCAGATTTATATAAAAATTTTGAAGGAGTTTTTCTGTTTAAAAATAAATTTTCAGAGACAATTTGAAAAGATTTTAAAACATTTCAAGAGATTTTTAAAAATTCCGAGAAAATATCCAGAATATCTTAAGGCAATTTTTTGAATTTTTAAAGATTTGTTACATTTTTAGGAAAAATTTGGGTCAGTTAATATTATATTTAGGAATTTTAGAAGTGTTAACGTGAGTCAACATATTTTGAAACTTGAAAATATTTCCTAATATTTATAAAATATTTATGAAAAACAAGGAATCAAGAAATAGTTGAATTTTCTATAAAAATGAATTTTGAACAATGATATTTAAGAATTTTAGGAGTGTTAAAGTAAGTTAAAATAATAGATTTAAGACTTTCACGATGATCCATTATAATGGCCTGGTTGAACTTGATTGGCCAACCAGCCCACACCAGGGGGCGCTCTGGCCAATCACAGGCATCGCAGAGAATACATACATAAGAACAACATGACCTGAAACTTTAGTTTCAGGTCAGCCCTGAAGAAGTGAACTGCAATGTTCACGAAACGTCGGCAACATTCATAGTTTCGCACACGATTGAAACCCGAAAAATCTTTAAATTTTAAATTTAAATTTATTATAATGGATCATCGTGAAAGTCTTAAATCTATTATTAAAGAACTCTACGAGGAGAGTTTTCTTACTAAAACTAACACTTTCAGTAAGCTCAGGTCTTCTCAAGGTAAGCTACTAACATCTTTAGCTTTCTTAAAACGGTGTAGGGACAATAACATCGTCCCAAATTTCTTACAATTAAAAAACCATTTAGGAACATCTAAATCCAAATCAATTCTACATAAAACAAGTTTGCTTCTCTTGAAAGAAAGAATACAACATACCAAATTTGCCTTACACACTACCTCCAAAAAACTGTTAAAATTTCACATTTTCCTATCAAAAACACTCTCAGATTGGACATTTGGTCTACATTGGACCGCATATCATTTGACCAATCCCAACGGATTAAAGATGTTTGCACTCAAAAACAAAAAACAAAATTTGACAAATTGCTTCCAGTAAGGCACGCACCGTTAACTAACACAGTAAAAACCATCTCCAACCATCCTCTCAGCAATGAAATGATTTCAGCCTTATCTAAAGGACATAACTTTGCAGTAGCTCCCTCCAAAATCCCGAAAGAAGAAATTATCAGTAATTTGGAATCCACAATATATAGCCTTCCACCTGAAAAAGCGAATGACATACGACGTAGGACGGCCAACATTTTACGCGAAGCCCAACTTCCCTCCTGAAACTTAACAAAACAAGAAAAAACAGCTATTAAAGAACTCAATCAGAATAAAGACATCATAATATTACCCGCAGACAAAGGAAATACAACAGTAATAATGAATAAAGAAGACTATAACAACAAAATCATGAACCCTCTCTCACTGACGATACATATAAAAAACTTAAAAAAGACCCTACAAAAACAATAGTCAGAAAAACAAAAACCCTTCTAAAAGACTCAAATCTTGACAGCGAAACAATATCTAAATTAAAACCTACTAATCATATCTCTCCAAAACTTTATGGACTCCCAAAAATTCACAAAAATAACATCCCACTCAGACCGATCGTCAGCGCAATAAACTCACCAACTTACAACCTAGCACGCTTTCTCGCCAAAAAACTGAATCCTTTCACACGAAACTCCATCACACACGTCCAAAACTCTTTTGACTTCATCAGAAAAATACAACAGATTCACATTCAACCCCAAGACATCCTAGTGAGTTTCGACGTAGTATCTCTCTTTACAAAAGTACCAATCTCTGATACAATCGATATTATCAAATCCTTTGCAAACTTCCCCTCCAATCACACACCATTGATAGAACACTGTCTCACTAATACCTATTTCTCTTTCAATAACGAATTCTACGAACAAACCTCAGGAGCAGCAATGGGATCTCCAATCTCACCTGTAATAGCCAACATCTTCATGGAAAATCTAGAAACTAAAAATTTTAACAAATCCAAGCTTAAACCGGAATTTTGGTGCCGTTACGTTGACGACACTTTCGTCATCTGGAGACATGGACTTGATGAACTACACAAGTTCTTCGATTTCATCAATCAATTACACCCTAATATCAAATTCACCTTGGAAATAGAACAAAACGGAAAATTGCCTTTCTTGGACGTAATAGTTTACAAACAATCTGATAACACATTAGGACATGAAGTTTACAGAAAACCTACCCATCTCAAAAGCAATCGGTCATCAATTCCCTTGTATACAGAGCTGTCTCCATAACAGATAAAGATAACTTACAAAAAGAACTACACAATGTTAAACAATCCCTAATACAAAACAATTACACAAACAAACAAATTAATAAAGCAATAAGAAAATACACTCAACAAAACAAGTCAACACAACCTACTGAAGAAAGAGAGAGAAAAATAACCACCACCCTACCCTACATTCAAGGTATCACAGAACAAATAGGAAGAATTCTCAACAAACACAACATCAGAACCATATTTAAACCACCTGCAAAAATAGGACAACTTCTAAATAACCCTAAAGATAGAAAAGAACCTTTCAGTGATCCGGGAGTATATAAAATCCCTTGTTCTTGTGGCAAAGTCTATATTGGAGAAACCGGGAGGGCGGTAAGTCAACGTGTAAAAGAACATGAGAGTAAAGTCAGGCTAAAACATTTCACGCAATCAGCAGTAGCTGAGCATCATATTGAAACAGGACATAACATTTTATTTGGAAAAACAACCGTAATCGCAAAAACGTACAATAAATTTCCAAGAAAACATAGAGAAGCAATCGAAATCTTAAAACACCCTAATAACATCAATAGGGACAATGGATATAATACCAATCCGATTTGGCTTTCCGTCCTCCCGGGTTTTTAAAAAAAGACTTGATTGGCCAATCAAGTTCAACCAGCCCACACCAGGGGGCGCTCTGGCACACGATTGAAACCCGAAAAATCTTTAAATTTTTAATTTAAATTTATTATAAGTCAGAATATTTTGACACTTGAAAATATTTTCTAATATTTATAGAATATTTATGAAAAACAAGGCATTTTCAAGAAATAGTTGAATTTTCTATAAAAATGAATTTTGAACAATGATATTTAGGAATTTTAGAAGTGTTAAAGTGAGTCAAAATATTTTGAAACTTGAAAATATTTACTAATATTTATAAAATATTTATGAAAAACAAGGAATTTTCTATAAAAATGACTTTTCAACTAAGAAGATTAATTTTGAACCAATAAAAAAACAAATATAATAATTACATTTTTAACCAAAAACAACGAATTTTCAAAAAATAGTTCAATTTTCAATGAAAAATTTTCAAAAAAAAAAAAAGTTGAAATTTTTCTACCAAAACACAACGAAATTTAAAAGTATATAGTTAAACTATAGTTAAACTAATTTTCATGACAAATTTTTAATTTTCTACTATTTTTGCCGTGACGTATTAAAATAATTGTTAAGACTTTGATTAATAGTATTTTAAGTTAACCTTTGAATAACAAAAAATCTAGAATTTTTCTTTTAAATTCCATGCATCTGGCAAATTTAAGAGATATTTAAAAGTATTAAAGAGATTCAAAAATAATTTATGACTGCAAAAGATTTTTTTTAAATTAAAGCAAAATATAGAATTTTTGTTTTCAAACAAATTTCTCAAGATTTGAAAACATTTCAAAAGATTTATATAAATTCCGAGAAAAAATCCGAAATAAGTTGGACGAATACTTAAATTTTCAACCAATAAATAACGAATTTTCAAAAAAAGTTCAATCTTCAATAAAAAAAAATGAATTTTTAACCTATACAATTAATTTCCTTTTAAAAAACAACAAATTAAAAAAATACATAAATTTAAATTTTCAATCACAAAAATGAATTTTTTTTCAAAAATGTACATTTTCTTTTTTTTTTAAATCTTCTCAATATTAAAATTATCTTTTTAAGTTTCAAAACTATGTTTCAAATGAGTTGAAATTTTTCCTGATTTTTTTCTAATAATTAAAAAAAAAATCAGGAAAAATTTCAATAATTGTGTAAAATTATAAAAATTGCCTTGAAATCTTCCAGAATCTTTTTTAACAATTTTATTATACTTTTTGAAATGTTTCAAAATGTTTTGGAAGATTCGATTAAAATTAATTTTTCAAAATAAAAAATTATGCTGCAAACATGAACTTGTATACCATTAAGCCATTTCCCTTTCAGGGTAGGCGTGACACTACCCGATTCGGGTAGTGTTTCTAGGTGGATAGTTTTCTTGTAGTTATAAATAACTACAAGTTTGGGCTCACCACACCCATAATATGCCAACAGCACACAGTATTCTCGAATGGTCACCTATCCAAGTACTAACCGCGCCCAACGCTGCTTAACTTCAGTGATCTGACGAGAACTGGTTTTTTCAGCGTGGCATGGCCATAACAAATCTATTTAATCTATTTAAATCTATTTAATTTTTAATAAATAAATCTATTCAAAATTTAAAATATTGAAAATTTAATTAACAAATCAATTCGGCCAAATTTCATGATGATAGCTATTTTACTTTTCGAGATATGGTGAACAGAAAAAGTTACACAAACACATAGATATTGAAAAAAATTGTATTTCCGAAATCCTGGGGTCGAATTATATCGAAATATGTTAAAAAATTATATTTGAAAATTTAGGTGATTACAAACCTCTCTCCATGAGGAAGCAAAAACGTTTAAATATTTAGAGCATTTTTTAAACGGATCTCTTGAAATCCTTTATAATGTTTCCTTAGATATTGTATTATGTCCTTCATATCCCTTGAAATTGCGTTTAAATCCGTATAAATCCCTTGAAATAAAATTGAATTTATTCCCTAAAGTTTTTTGCTAGAAATTTCTTAAATCCTCTTGAAAATGTAAAAATCCGTTAAAATGAGTAGAAATTGTTAATTAAATTTATCTAAAAAAAAGAAAGTTTGAATAAAATGCAGGCACGCTAAGAGCGCGTTCACGTTCCTGTTTTTTTATTTTCTAATATCAGAAACATAAAGTATTTAAAAATCCGTAAGAACAAATTTTTACATATTTAACGTTCTACAATTTTTTGAAATAAAATCTCTTGAAATTCTTTGGAATCTTTTAAAATAACTTAAAATCTTTAAAATTCTTTGTAATTTTTTTATGTGCTTCATATATTTTGAAATTGTTAAAATTTGTAGAATTTTTTAATGTAATATTTAATATCAACTATTATATTTTTTCGTTGAGAATTATTTTTTTTTTTAAATTCAACTACTCGGTTAAAAGTTAAACAGCTTCGCTGAAAATTCACTTGTTTATATTGGTTGAAGATTCATAATTTTAGTTGAAAATTCGTCGTTTTTAGTAGAAAATTCATGTATTTGTTTGATAATTAACTTTTGTGTTATCAAATTCATATTGTAGGATTGAAAGAGTGAATTTTTTTGTAAAAAATTCGTCGTTTTGGGAAACATTAATTCGTTTTTGGTTAAAAATTCATCTGTTTTGGTGTAGGATTCATCTTTTTTGTTGTTGAAAACTGGTGTTTTTTCATTGAATTTAACTGTTTTGGATTAAAATAAAAAATGTTTTTGGATTGAAACATCAAATATCAATTTTTTTGTTAAGAATTCATCTTTTTTTGGTTAAAAATTCAACTACTT
>CAKNYM010046140.1:8734-49506 GCA_932195095.1 Andricus curvator
AAGTCTATTTCTACCGTCGAATCGCTGCCCAAAAACTCTTCGGAACATCAAAAGTCTATTTCTACCGTCGAATCGCTGCCCAAAAACTCTTCGGAACATCAAAAGTCTAGTTCTACCGTCGAATCGCTGCCCAAAAACTCTTCGGAACATCAAAGTTTTAGTTCTACCGACGAATCGCTGTTAAAAACTCTCCGGAACGTGTAGAAAATTTAAATTCAAAAGTGTGGACTTAGTGAAAAGGGTCAAATCATTTATATATTTATATATATAAATATATATAAAACTTAGAATCAGTGAAATTAGTTTAAATCTCAACAGAAAAGATCTAGAATCATTTTTTTTAAACTAAAGTGAGTGACCCCTAAAAAAATCAAAGAAACCCTCCCAAGAAGTTCTCCAAACACCTTTGTATGACTATACAAAAGGGATCAAGCCGATTTCTGAAACCGTATCATTCAGCAGGGACTGAACTCGTCAAGGGAGTCAATCAACAAGGAAGGACTGACCACATTTCACTACCAAATAAAGGATTATTAAACGTTCCAAGAGATAACTCGATAGAAATCGTTGGTAAGTTTGTATTTTTCATCGCTATCCGTTATTTCCTTTTTCTTAAAACTTATTTAAAAATCTCGTCACTAAAGTCTTTTCCTTTTTTTTTAAAGGGTGGACACCAAGACGAGGTTTGGCTGCAATTCTCCAACTTCCATGTTGTATCAATCAAGTTAAAGTCATTAAATAAAACAATTTTAGAATATTGACAAATCACACACTTGTAAAATCCATTCTAATAAATTATAATTTAAATCTTGAATTTGATTATCTCAACCTTTCGTCATTGTTTTTCCTCAATCCATGTTTTCTATTTTGTAAAAAATTTAGAATCAAAAAAAGAGGAAGTAGAGTAAGTTTTAGATTTAATTATTTTGTAATGAGGTAAGTAGGTCTTATCTGAGACGTAACAATAGCCTACATGTGGGATGGCTATGAAATATGCATAAATCTAACTTTACATCTTATCATTTTCGTGAATAATGTTAAAAAATGTCTATGCTGTCAAAGATTACTTTTCAACATTAAACAGTTTAAAAACAAAAATTTTGTTTCAATTTGATTAATATTTATTTCTTTATTGATTGCTAATGACGTGAAATTGACATTTGATATTATAATATTGCTATTTATTGTCCTGGATTCCTCAAACAAAAACAATGTAGCACTATTTTATTCGTAACTTTTTATTAGAACTTAGATTCACAGAGAAAATTTTTATTGTGGAATTATACTGTCTAATTTTAAAAGCTTTGAAATTAAAGTGATTTGACTTAGACAATACGACGATTTCAAGTCGGTTGTGTTTAAAATTGTTCAATTTTTGATGTTTTGATTTTAAAAGTCTTGAAGTTAGAAATATTATAAATAATTATAGTCTTTATTATTAGAGTATTTCATCAAGTATATCTAATTATCTCCCTAAATCACTAATTCAGTTTCATAATTTTATAAATCATTTTCGAGTTTTCATTTTTATGACTTTTTTCTGTAAGTTCAGAAATTGACATTAATCAGAAAAAATATGACAATACAATTTTCTCTATATGTACACATGATATATATTTATTTATTACTTAAGAATAAATCGAAATATTTTGATTTTTTTCGCAATATCGTCTTAAAGAACTTCCGAAAATAGTTAATTTTGGGGATTTCATTATTTAATGACAATGTACATTCTTAATCACTCGGTGATTTAATAAGCACTCAATATAGGAAAAGTGATAAGGGGGGGGGGGGGGGTCAAAACTGTCAGGAAAAAGCGTTCAGTATTTTTTGAACGGCCCCTATATATATGAGGTGTCAAAAAATGGTGTCTTCAAAGTATATATCATTCGACGCAGAATTTCACGAAACGTATAAATCAATAAAGTCTCAAAAAAGTATTTTTGGTGCCTTTTTTTGAAAATCTCAAGAATCAGTTATATCTCTGGCTGGTCTGAAAGATCTAAATTCTAAAATTCAAACAAGAAACCAAAAACTTAATGTAGGAAAGTGTCCTTGAAATTTTTACTCAATATCTTTTGTTAGCCAAAGTAAATTTCCCGAGTACCCCATCCTTTAAATTTAAAGATTTAACCTGGAGAGGTAAAGAAAAGCAGGTATATATTTCGAGCGAGAGGGCGGGGCACTTCTGTTACTCCTGTTAGAAATTAGATCCCGTTGATTTTGTTATTTTTTCTGAAATATTTTATATTTTTTTAAACCGTCATATCTACCTATAATTCTTTGAATTTTTATAATTTCAAAAGAAAATTTTTATCTTGCATAATAAGGTACATAATAAGGTATAATAAGTCAATATGAAATGCGAATTGTTTTATCTTCCATAATAAGGTATATAATAAGGTATAATAAGTCAATATGAAATGCGAATTGAATTCTCTGTTATATTAGTTTAAAATGTATAATTTAAGTTGAATTACAATTGTTACAAAAATTGGTTCTCTGATCGTTATAATTAAATATACAGTTAGCTATTAACTGGTCAAATATATTTAATAAACCATTGTAAAAATGACGTAAAGGATTGAAATTGTACACCCTCTCAACGATACAGACAGAAAATTAAAAGAGTAATAACCATTGCAAAACTAAACATATCAATGAATTTTGTATTGACAGAGAGAATACAAAATTTTTGGTGTCAGGCTTTCAAACAGAGGTTCAACATTTTTTCAACTCAAAAAGTTTAAATTTGGGGCAACTAAAATGTGGCAGATTGAAAATGAAGCTTTAAAAATTCGAAGTCCTCAAATTCATACCAAAAAAAATCCAGCTATTCGTACCGACATTTCTGCAGACGCAGCCACGTCATTAAAAATTGTACACTTCAAAAATTGAAATGTTTAAAATATATAAATAAAATATTAAAAACTAAACATTTACTGATACATGTTCATATTGTTCAAAGTCTAACTACCTTACTATTTCAGGATGTACACTAGTTAGTAGTTATCTCAAGTTCAAAAATGAGCATTTTGAAAAATGATTTTTAAACTCGAGGAAAACATTTCCATTGTTAATTGTAACTAACTTTGGAAGATTGCGGAGGGCGAAATTTCAAAAAAATATTTAAGTTTAAAATTATTCAGTTATTTAGAGGCTTACATGTTTCTGCTTTCTATTCAGGTAAAAGTTGCGCGATTCTTATTTAATCCTAAAGTTGTGCGGATTATTCTATTTTTATTTTAAAAAATATATTTAAGATAAATATATTTAAAAAAATCTGCCCGCTTCGCGGGCACATTCTCATGGCGCGCTTCGCGCGCGGCTCGCTTCGCTCGCAAGTTTGAGCGCGCCTAGGGCGCGCGACTGTTGGGTCTCGCGCTTCGCGCTCGATCATATATTTATCTCGCGCTTCGCGCTCGATTATGTATTCACCTCGCGCTACGCGCTCAGGCGTATTTGCATCGCGCTTTACGCTAGGCTCCTCTAGATTTTTGCACTTCGTGTTCGACTTCGATGAAAAGAAAAAGTTTGTTTGCAAATATTATAAAATTATCAAAACCTCTACATATTAAGTGATTGTTAAATTTATTTTTATTTCAGACTGAAAAGGAACTTTATTTACTCAAGGTTCTATCGACCTTAAGGAACACATTCTCATCCAGACACTCGCGCTTCGCGCTCGATATTTGATTTGAAAATCATTTGAACCGTATGATAGAAACAAAAAAGTTTGAGCGCACTTACGGCGTGCGATTTGGTAAATACACTGAGCGCGCACTTTGTGCTTCGTGTTATATCTTCTTCATATACAAATTACTAAATTTGTATTTGATTTCAAATGAAAAGTAATGATATAATTCAGGCGACAAATTTGATTAGTTAACATTTTATTTTAGCCTGTGCCGTTTATCAAAAAAGTTAATTTTTTTATTTTGAATATATTCTTACCACAAAAATTGATTACGGGTTTGTAAGTCTTTTTTGAATGCACAATTTTTGTTCATTTATATGTTTTCGTACCTTGCATTGTTTTTTCAAAAATTTGATTTTTTTTACTGTCAATGTTATTTTCGCGAATAAAACAAAAACCACGCATCCTATCGAAACATGAGTCACAATAAATTTGTACCTCTTCCTTGGATGAACAAATTTTGTTTCGGTCATTTTTTCGTAGCTGGTAATATTCGTCTGAAAATTTGATTTTTCTATTTTCAATGCTGTTTTTTACGAATAAAACAAAAACTACGCGTCATATCAAAAAGTGAATGATAAGAAATTTGTAGATCTTTTTTAGGTGCACAATTTTGGTAAGATGATCTTTTCTGCTATCTTGCATAGTTTGACAGCAAAATGGCTTTTTTGATTTTTCATTAATTTTTTGTGCGATCAAAATTTGAATTTTTTATTTTTCAAAAAATTCAAAAAGTTGTTATGAAAATATTATAGGGTGTTCAGGAATCAACGTTTTTCTCCTCTTGACTTTTTTTCATATCGTGCGTTTTTCGGTTTAAAATGTTCATTTTAGTTTGTTTTTTGGAGTTTTGAAAATGCTATAACTCCAGTAATTTTTTTTTATCACAAAAAGTCATTAGAATATTTTGTTCGTCATTTTGCGTACTACTAATAACCGTACATAGAATTTTCAAATCTTCAAAAAAAGTGGTCTCAAAAATTTTCAAAATGTGCTCACTTTTTGGATTTTTATCCAAAATAGCTAATTAACGAACTCGTTCTCTATTTTTCGGCCATAAAAAAGTGTGCCAAAGCTCAATCAAATCTGATCATTTTTTCGAAAGTTATCGTGGCTACAGACAGACAGACAGACAGACAGACAGACAGACAGACAGACTACAGACAGACAGACACCTTCGTAAAAATCGTTTTTTCTGACTCAGGAGGTCTCAAAACGTGGAGATTTGATGAAAACCGACTATGTCAAATTTTACATAAAACCAATACCTTCTCATTAGAATGAGAATGTAAAAATTAACAATTGTGTAATTCCTGAATAAAATTTTGTAAATAAAAACGTACCAAAGAGATTCGTAGAGAATCCTTCAAAGAATAAAATTAAGTGATAAAATAATAACCTGAAATATTGTTTTCTAAAGTTCGCCTAATAATAGGATTATTTTCCTCAAATTTAAGAATCATTTTCAACAATGCTTATTTTTGAACTTGAAATAACTAGTGTACATCCTTATTTATTGCGTCAAATTGGTAGGGTAGCCTGAAAAATTGAACAATTCTGGCCCTACTGGCGTTTGACTCCAAATAATAAACTATGATGCAATTATACCTTCAAAATTAAATTATTTTCAACCAAATAAGAAACTTGTTTTGTATTTGTATTGTAATCTTATCATTTTCAATGTCACTCATAAAATGTTTAAAAAAATTTCAATCATATAAATCAAACTGTTCACAATGTAACACTTTTAAATACAACCCGTTTCAAAATGAAAGCATTCTTAGTTGAAATAGTATAATTTTAGGGTCTTAAAAATTAGACATAGTATGCGTAAAAATAAAATAATAAAAAATGTGCAACTTCACAATTTGAAGAGCTTAAAATTAAAAATGCAACAGTATCGAAAGTCGAACTATTTCACAATTCTGCAGTTATTTCATTTTAAATATAAAGGCTCAATAGATGCAATTTTTTTAAATGTAAACTTCCCCAATCAAATCATATCAACTTCAAGTGCTGAAAATGGAAGGACAATTTCATTGTCAATGAATGTAAAATTTCAGATATGTAAATCGTTTGAAGTTAAACAATTTTGAATGAGGTCGAAGTGAATAAAAAAAATTACGTTATCTTTTCTTGTTTCTATTCTGGCGTATTCTGTTATAAACGTAACAATACATTCACTCGGTTTTGGTTTACGCGTTACGTTATTCAAAATAGCAACATTCACGCCGAAATTATAATTTGTTAATTACACTGCAATTCTGAACAATATATTATGCAAATCGTTCTGTCTTTTATATAATTATTATTAAAAGGTAAACGGATCATATTACAGAAAAACCATAAAACGGAAATTCTAATATATATATATAATTATTTATAGTTGAATCTGAACGGAATTTATTTTCATTAAACAATGATAAATATTCATCTGTTTATTTATTGTTATTGACCTCGATCGCCGGGTAAGACAGACTTCAAATTGCTCTAGTGATCATGAATATTTTCAGAAAACTCTATTATCTACTGAAATTCATTTCGGCGACAGTGCCTCTGTCGCCGATTTTACTCACGAAGACTGTTAAGAGGGGATAGATACTTCAGCGGGTAGAGAGGCACAGCGGGGAGGGTTAGGATTTTCGCCGAGAGCGCCGTCTACATTTATCCTACCCTACTAATAATTCTATCCCCACTCCGCCGTCACTTGCCGCATCTAGGTGTATAATATCAGAGATGAGGTGGGAGATTGCTCATGCCGTGTATTTGATTTCGACTGACTTACCGCAGCGCGCCCTGTTTCCCTTAACCTCCCGGGAACTAAAATTAAAGGTCCAAAAGCGCGCCCTGTTCCCCTAATTGTTTGAGTTGCGGAACTAAAATGAAAGGTGGCTTACCTGCCAGCCGCCTGTCACTCACTTGGTTAAACAGGGTACAATTTGATAGAGTCGATCGAGAATATCGGAGTTGGTAACTCTGATATGATAAAAACCAGAGGTAAAGAACGTGTTGAAAAATTTTAAAGTTAAATTTATTTATATTTCAGTGCTGTTTCATCGGCAGGGTAAGGAATTTTGAATTTAAATTAGGAGAACTTAATCAGTCATCAAAAACGAGGTGAACTAACTCCTAGCCGGTAGTGTGTTATAATTATAAGTAATAATTTATGATATGAATACCTATGTAACAATATCATATTTTGAATTTTTTGTTTTAAATATAGTTTTTATTGTATAACCTCTGGTATAACTGCTTACTAATAAGTGTGAATCATAAGAATAATGATAAAATAAACATTTAATATTCGAGTGGTAAATAAATATGCAGTTAGCAATTTATGTTCGTGGTAACTCCTGTAATTGTAACTCCGGTGGTAACGGATTTTTAAAATTCTCTAACTTCATCAATTACCGACGCGCAACGTCTAAGAAATGCCGAAATCTGCAAAGTAACTCTCGGGACTAGCTCTACCGGCCAAGGGGGCGCTTTTAGCAGCCCCATTTTGACGATGTCTCTTATTCCATTACATGAGCAATCTCCCACCTCATCTCTGATAATATCTTTGCCTTAAGTATGAGTAGGCTGGGAGGGTGAATGACCAGCGTCTACACCCCGTCTGCAACTTTTGCGCTCCGATCTCGTATTGTGCGCGCGCACCGCCCACCTACTCGCGGGAAATCGATGTTTTCATTACCTTTGAAGATATCTATTACTTATCATAATGTGAGGCTTGAGACTTTTCTTCTTTCTGTTAATGAATTGAATCGTAACTAAAAAGTAATTTTTTTTATGTTTCTAATTATGGAGCCTAAAAGTTTTTGGCTGTAAGGGTTTTTAAAAGAAACTAATTCGCCATTCTGTGTTACAATGAAATTTATTATTAAAATAAATAAATTGCGTGAATATGTAATAAACTGCGTAACACTGTTAAAATAGTACTGAATTTAAAATATCAATGTATATTCAAATTAATATCGCAAGCATATGAAATCTCTATTAGGAACGTGTTTATTAAACTTCATATACTTTTATGATAATCGCTCAGATAATTCCATTTTACACAAAAGCAAAATAAGTTTAGCAGGAATTTTCGATTTTTAATAATAAAGCATTATACATTCTTCCAGTTAACCAAAAATAAAACTGGATTTCAAGTGGAAGAGTTCAATTATGCAAATAAATAACAGACTTAACCTACAAACCAACTGTACTCACATTAAATTTCTACCATTCAGGGTAAATTTTTTAAAAAGTTCCACATATACGTCGCACTTTAATCATAAAAAGACAATCGACGAATTCTAAATTACTACGAGATAATGATTTTAAACAAATACAAAAGATTTTATAAATATTTCAAAAAATTCGTAAGATTTAAAGAATTTCAAAGATTTCAACAAGGTACACCAGATTTCATAGATTTCAAAACATTTGAAAGATTTTAAACGATTTCCAAATTTTTTAGAAGATTTCAAAAGGTTTTACAAAGATATTTAATATTTCAATGATTTTAAACTATTTTAAATTTTCTTAGAAGATTTCACAAATATTTTAAATATTTCAATGATTTCAAACGAATACAAAGGTTTCAGGAAGATTTCATGAATATTTCAAAGAATTCATAAGGATTTCAAAAGACTTCAAGAATTTCAATGATTTCAAAAAGGGTACGGTACACCAGATTTCAAAGATTTAGAAACATTTTAAATTTTTTAAACGATTTCTGAAGGTTTCAACAAATTTGAGAAGATTTCAACAGATTTCAAACGAACACAAAGGGTTTCACAAACAAAGATTAATTTTACAAATTTTATAATGATTTCAAAAGATTCCAAAAAAAGGCATAAAGATTTCAAAGATTTTACAAAAAATTTTAAACTTTCGAAAAGATTTTTAAAGATTTCACAAAGATTTTAAATACTTAAACAGATTTCAACTAATTCACAAAGATTTTAAAAACTTTCTTTAGAAACTGTTGGCCAATAAAAAATGAAATGGCTCATTTAGTTGCATGTATAAAAAACGGTTATTTCATTATTTGATGTAAAAAAAGTAGACCTGGAAAAACTTGATTTCTTGACCTGGAAAACCTGGAAAAGACCTTGAATTTTGTTTTTAAAAATCGCTGGACACCCTGTTATAGTTATCAAAATTCGAAAAAAATCAATAAATTATAGGTGATGTTTCTTAACAGCGACACGATATCACTTTTTACATATATCATTTTTATTTTTGACAGTATATACTTAAAAGAATTTTTTTACTTACTTTCTGTGTGATTTTTGAAATGCATTTTTAGGTTTCTTCTGTGGCTGAAGTTCTTCGTGCAATGTTTACAGTTATAAGGGTACGACTTAACCTTCACTATCTCCTTCAGTTTTTGTAAATGCACTTACAAAAACTTAAAACTTAAGACGTCGCATGCTCGAAAGTTCCATGGAACTTTCGAGCATGACGTCTTAAATCACTGTTACGTGTGAAAGTACTTTTTAATTCTATGCACATAAAACGATCCATGTTTATGGATATATAAATCTAATTCCAGTGGCATAAAAATCAAAACGATCAAACAATTCCACTTGCACGAAATTCAAAACGATCGCGATACGAAACTTGGACACGAAACTTGCCGATCGCCACCGAGCGCAACATACGAAACTTGGACACGAAACTTGTCGATCGCCCCCGAGCAGTGCTTCCAATTTGGCTCCCCAACTGAACTGCGCATGCGTTGCATCGGCAGTCTCATTCTAGTGGTGGCACTCCCATGTATAGTTTTGAAGGCATTATGTTTTAGTGTCCGGGGGAACCGCTAGGTGGCGCTGAGAGTCAGTACAATGCAATGCGCATGTGCAACCATAATATTTTCAAATATTTCGAAATCTCGAAATTGGCCATTAGTCGAAGTGTCAAATTGTGTTTGTTGTGTTAACCTTGTTATATAAAATTTTCTGCAAGTTTTGATGTGTATATTGTTATATACGTACTGTGTGTACTATTTCGTGCTGATGTAAGGAAATGTGTTGATTGGTAAGTATTGAATTAAAAAAAAAAAGTACTATTTGGTTGATTTGAGGTTACTTTGTTGTTTTCATATTTCGAAGCAGTAACAAATAAATTAAAAAGGATATAAATAAAAGTATTTTTGAGATATTAGGAGGTTTTTTTCTTCAAGCAAAGTTTGTCGTTTATAAAAATTTCTTTGTTAGAGAAATAAAAACTATTATTCGAAGACATAATCTCAAATGTAAAGCCAATTAATCATTTGCATTACAACAAATCATACTTATAGTATTTAAATATATATTTTACGTATGAAAAATCTTTTTATATTCATCAATTTTGATAATTTTGAAAGTTTATTTACACGAAATTAAGCGAAATTTAATATTTACGAGAATTTGGGGGAAGCAGAGTTTGGAATGTATTGCTGTCAGGGATTTGTATGTTCATTGACTTATAGTGTCCGGGGGAACCGCTAGATGGCGCTGATTTTGAAGCCAAGTCTTCAAAACGATACATGGGAGTGCCACCACTATGGTCTCATTGACTGTAAATGGCGCGCTCTTTTAGAACTATTATTATTATTATTATACCATTAAGCCATTTCCCTTTCGGGGTAGGCGTGACTTGCTCGGTTGGAAAATAGTAGTGTGTATATGGGTACATAGGTATAAATTAGGTAGGTATATAGGTATGAGGTAGATAGGTATATAAGTGTTAGGTATAGATATTTTTAGATTGATCTGGAATTCTCGTGTTACGTATTTAAATGACACGTTTATTCCGCAACACTTCTCCGACCCAGGTTGTTGATCAATCTCTCTAGCGATCACCCCAAGTGAAGAGCCTCACAAAATTGTTATGTATGGTTCCCCACTTGGGCCCATTAGTATCCAAGGTCTTTGTTTCAGGCGTCATTCATTCTATTGTCACTCTGTTTACAAACTAATTGTCGCCACACTTTTCTGTCCTGGCATACTACTCTAGCTTCCTTCACCACCATGCATTTTTTCATGCAAGCTCTTGTGTTTCTATGGCTTCTTATGTCTCTACGGATTAATGTCTCATTTACAGATTCTAACCATTCATTCGGCGGTCTACCTCTGGTCATTCTACCATTTACTTTACCTTTATACACTTGTTTGGTCAGTCGTTCAAGATGTCGGAACCACCTTAACTGATTTCTTTCCCATATGTCAACTAGTGTCTCTCCTGTACCACATTCTTTGAGGATTGTCTCGTTTCGGACTTTGTCCATCAGTGTTTTCCCGCATATTATGCGCAGAGATTTCATGCCGATCGCGTTAATTTTACTCCTGTCCTTTTCTTGGCAGGTCCATGTCTCGCTACCTTATAGTACAGTCGGTACGAATACAGAATTATGTATGGCCATTTTAGCTTTTTTTGATATGTTTTTATTTGTTAGGATGGACCCTGCTCTACCGATAACCTGCTTACCCTTATTTATGCGCCTATCTAACTCCCCATCTATTTTCCCGTCGCTAGTGAATAGACTACCTAGATATACGTACTTGCCAACTTGTTCTAATCTCTCATCATTTAGGACAATGTTGCATATTGTTTTCTCACTTTTTCCCTCAAACACCATGATTTTTGTTTTATTTACGTTAATTTTGAGGTCCATGTTCTTCATGCTTGTATTAAATTTATTCAACATTCTTTGCAAGTCCTCGATTGATTCTGCCATAACAATCTTGTCATCTGCGAAAGCTAACCCACGTACCTTACCTGTTTTGAGATCTACACCTTCTTCATCGAAGAGGGCAGTTCTTAGACACTTATCCATAAATATGATAAATAGCCACGAGGACATAACGCATCCTTGTTTCACGCCTTGCATAATTTCGAAATAGTCACTCAGTTTTCCATTTACCCTTACACTCGCTTTACTACCTGTATATATTGTTTTTATTGCTTGTAGGAGCCCTCCATTTACTCCGTACTTTGTAAGGACTTCCCAAAGTTTATTTCTATTTACTTTGTCAAATGCTTTTTCTAGGTCAATAAATGCATAGAAAACTTTTTTTCCTACTCTCAAGCTTTTTTCTGTGATCTGTCTTAGGCTAAATATCTGATCTGTACATGATCTTCCTGGCATAAATCCACTTTGGACTTCCCATATCTTTTCTTCTGTGATTTCCATTACCCTACGAATAAGTATTTTTGAGTATATTTTACTTACGGTACATAGAAGGCATCAGCCTTCTTTCTCTTACCTCTCTCTCTTACCTCTGTAATTACTGCAGTTGCTTTTATCTCCCTTTCTTTTGTATATTCGTGCGATAATCGCTTTTCTCCAATCGTCTGGGACTTCCCCCGTCTCGATACATAAATTTATCAATTCGCACAACCTGTGTGGTATGTGCTTGCCACTGTATTTAAGCATTTCAGCGCTAATACTGTCTACACCAGCAGCCTTACCGTTTTTCAAGTTCTTTATAATGTCTTTGACCTCAGTGACACAGACTTTTTCAATTGGGTTTTCTAATGCATTATGTTCTATGTCGCAGTTTTGTTGTCCTATATCTTCACCTCCTAAATCATCATTTTGGAAATAATAACAATTAATTTTCAGATCACAAGATAGTCTTTTAGAGTGCAAGGTGAATTAAATATTATATTGAACTATTTGAAAATAAATTATTGATTTTAAATTCAAAGGAAAGAATTCTTTTTTTCACCAATGTGAATTTTAAATCATTCATGATATTTTGTTGTACCTTATGATTATTATATATTGTGAAAAATTGATTTGCATATTTAATCTTTTCAAATAAGAGCGCGATCAACATCCAATAAGTCTGCTGGTGCGACGCATGCGCAGTGCGGTTGGGGAGCCAAATTGGGAGCACTGCTCCCGAGCGCAAAAGTTGCAGTCGGGGACTGCTTGTGGGTGAATGCACCTGTCAAGGTAAGCAAGCGAGCAAACACAACAGTCAAATATCTGTCAAAGTTGTTTCGTTCTACGCGGCTCTACTTCGAGTTTATTATTGAAAATTGTTACGAACGGGATCAAAATGAAGTCCACTCATTCCTCGCATTGCAGTGTTTCGCGTATATTAATTTGGATAATCAATAATCGGTTAATTTCGACATTTGCAAAACAGGAGTGATTAATGGTAACCTCAAAGTTGTTGAATTGGTGAATTTCTATAACAATCTTTTGAAAATATACTTAATACAACAATATTGAAATATTGAGATGGCTTTTTCATTCCGAGTGGGAACAAATTGGTGCCATGATTTTCCAAAACTAGCCAGAGAATCTGGATTTTATTTTAATATGCATCGAAATAGAGTTCGAGTAGACTGGAATCGAATTTGTGAGTTTTTTTATTAATTAAAGAATTACAGATCATTTTTATTATTTGTTATTCAATATTATATTAGGTGTATATTGAGGATTTAAAATAATGGGAGCGATTGTCGATATAGTTGATATTTTCATCGGATCGACGAGGTCCATTCGATTTTTCTTTTGATTCTTATGTAAAGTGATCTCCAGAATCCAAAACTGTGTAGCACATCTACGGCAAATGTGCCGTTCTTGAGATATTCACAATTATTTTATTATGAATATAACCTTTAACATGTAAAATTTCCCAGATTTGTTTCCCTTTTCTTAGAGAAACTTAAGAGAAACAATAGTTATTTCAAAAAATTTTCGCTGCAGCGAACATTTATTGCACAAAGTGAAATAACCTGTAAAATAAGTGGAAAAAATATGTTTGTCAATAACCTAAAAATATTTTATGAATGTTAAAAAAGTAACACTCGTTTGAAAGTACAAACCAAAATATACATTTTGGATAATAAACACCTATTCTCTCAAGTTTATAAGGATAAAGTTCCGAATAGCCCTTACCTCCGATTTTTTTAAACTCCGTATACTCATGCATTTTGACGCGCTGATTACGAAAATCACAGTGAAAATTGGCGAAAATTTTATTTTCATGGTAAAAACCATAAAAACCCGATACAAAATCATGGGTTTTCACGTATATCTCGAGAACCATTAAAAATTATTTTTAAAAAATGTCAAAATACATATTTTATGTCTTATCCAATTTTTCCGTTCGAGTGAAAGTTTTCGAGATATTTGATGATAAAGATGAAAATTTAATACCTAGCCCCTGCCGAAAACGTAAGTATTGCTGTGACGAATTACTGCGGTTATATATTTTTTTACTTAATTTTGTTTACGCCTCCCCACGAGACTTTATAAAGAGGTAGGGGTTTGACCAACATTATTTCTGTGGCTACACAAAGGGGTGCCTTTCCTCCCCCCACGAGAAGTTGGAAAGAGGAAGGGGTTTGACCAACATTTCTGTGTATAGACAAAGGGGTGCCTTTTCGCCCTGCATGAGAAGCGGGGATGGTGATTGGCCAACATTATTTTTGTGGCCAGACAAAGGGGTGTCTTTCCGCCCACCACGAGGAATTGGAAAGGGGAAGGGGTTTGACCAACATTATTTCTATGACCAGACAAAGAGGTGCCCCCCCCCCACGAGAAGCTGGAAAGGGGAAAGGGTTTGACCAACATTATTTCTGTGGTAAAAACGTACATTATACGTTTTCAGCAGGGGCTGGACATGAAATTTTCATCTTTATCGTCAAATATCTCGAAAACGTTCACTCGTATGAAAAAATGGATGAAACATAAAATGTGTTTTTTTGGCTACGTTTACAACTTTTTTTAACATCATTTTTTGAAATTTTCAATCGGTCTCGAGATAAACGTGAAAAACCATGATTTGTATGTTTTTCACCGTGAAAATCAATTTGCGTCAATTTTCACTATGATTTTCTTAATCAGCGCGTAAAAATACATGAATATACGGAGTTTAAAAAAAATCAAAGGTACGGGCTATTCGGAACTACACCCGTTTATCATATTCAAGATAATAGAGTTTTTATTAGAATTCATTTCATCGCGTTGCAACAAATTGTCGTTTTTCGTGGAACAAATACTCGTTGAGTACGTGAGAAATACAAGTGTAATTAAAATTATCGATAAATTGTTTAAATTTATGCAAGTATAGGAATGATTGTTTTTTATTTGCTCTCTAAATATATGTAACTCTTTTTGAAATATAATGACGGGGAAACAACTCAAAAATTTCGGAAATTGCTACGAATTCAGTCATACCATTTAATTTTTTGTATTAATTGTTTTTTTTTCTAACGAAAACTCTGTTATCTTGAACATTACAAACTTTAGGGAATAAGTGTTTCTTATCCAAAATGTGTATTTTGGTTTGTACTTCCAAATAAGTGTTACTTTTTTGACATTACTAAAATACTTTTTAGGTTATTGACAGACATATTTTTTTTCACTTATTTTACACGTTATTTGATTCTGTGCAATAAATGTTTACCGGAGCGAAAAAATGCTAGAAAAAACTATTGTTTCTCTTGAGTTTGAGTTAGTCTGAGAATTTTACAAGTTAAATGTTAAATTTTATATTTGTAAAAAAAAATTAATTGCTAATATCTGGAGAAAGGCAGATGTGCCAGAGACGTGTTACACAGTTTTGGAAACTGGAGATCATTTTACATAAGAATCAAAAGAAAAATCAAATTGACCTCGTCGATCCGACGGTAATAGGGTTGGCTTTTCGACTAATAGCGAACGGCTTTACATTTCTTAGGGTTACCAGACGTCAGAGAATAAAAATCAGGGCACTTTTTTTAAAAAAGCAGGACGCCCAACTTAACCTAACCTAAATGAGGTATTTTCACTCAACTACCAGCTAACTTCACTTCGTTGAGTGCTGAGGTGGAAACAGTGGACCAAACACATGGGATTTTGGCCCTATTTTGTTAATATCTTCGTAAAAACTAATTTTTTCTATGTAAGTGCATTTGAAAATTTTTTTAAATAACTAATTAATGAAATAATAAAATGACAATTATTATGTATTGCGAAGATATCAAAAAATTAAAGTTTTGTCCCATGCATTTAGTGTCATTATTTTCTCCTCAGCACTCGACGAAGTGAAGTTCGCTGGCGATGAAGTGAAAGTGCCTAATTGATTAATTTCCATATTTTTTTAAATCAATAAATAAAACTGTTTGAATTTTGCAATTTTTTAATTAAAAAATGAGGACAAATTACAAATATCATATATATTTATTTGAACTTCAAATTTTCCTTAGCAGAGTTACATTTTGCTTGACATGACGAACAATGTTTACGGAGAGTCTGTTACGCTCGTCGGTCCATTGACTCGCCATAATAATACACGCTCGGTTAAGTAGGAAAAAAAGTAAAATTGGTCTTCTCGTGAAAAATCAGGACATTTTTAAGATATTCGAAGATAAGTTAGGACGCTACGAAATCTTCAAAAAATCAAGACTAAATCAGGACGTTTGGCAACCCTAACATTTCTTCTACTCAAATTCAAGACCTTTTATTTGAAGTCTCCCAAAAATCATAAGGCTTTTTAAATAATATTTACAACTGATGATTTTATAATTACTTATAGGTTCTATCGACGTAGACAGAGTAATAAGGGAACGAGATTTTTTTACAGTGGACGAAAATGTAAATAACGTTATAGATTACTCTCTGGAACGCGAGTACGATGTGCAAATTCTAGATCCCAATTTCGTAAAGTTGTTTCGGCTTGCTCAACTTGCAGTAGAATATTTATTATACTGCAAACAGTATTTAGATCAAAGTGTTATAATCTTGAAGGAAGAATTAAAGACGAAAATAGAAGAAAACCATAAATTAAGAAAGGAAGTAACCACTGCTGACGACCATATAAAAACCTTGAAAGAAAAGTTAAAAGATAGAGATAAAATGTTGGAAACCAAGATCGTTGATTCACATGGTGAAATCCATAAGGTAACAAAATTAAAATTTTAGATTGAAAACCTTTTAATATATACTTTTAAATAAAATCTAGTCTCATAAAAGTATATTTAAAACCGACTAAAACCAATTTCATACCAGAAAGTTGAACAAAGTTAAAAAAAAATGTTTAATTAAAAACCGGGAAATGGTAGGGATTTTCTTGAACCGAAAAGAACTACAGGGCTCATCTTTTTTACATATATCATTTTCCCACCCTTGAATTAAAAAATCCCCGAAAATACCTAAAATCGAAAATTCCGACACCTTCCCAATTTTTATCATAAAGTTTATTTAACTAATTAGTAGAATAAATTAATTTGATGATAATGTTTTTTGTCTACATGGTCTAAAATCAATATTTTTTGAATATTGATTATTAATTTTAAAAGTTGTAGAAAACATGTCTCTAGCTCCACTGGGATCCGAACCCAGGTCTTTCAGATTGCCGGTCTGATGCTCTTATCCACTAAGCTACGGAGAGACGAGAAAGAAGAATGTAATAGATAAAATTTTTTCCAAAAAGACGAATTTTCAACAAGATTGTTTAATTTGAATCCAAAGAGATCAATTTTTAATAAAATACATGAATTTTCAGCTACAAAAGATCAATTTTCAACAAAACTAGAGGCTCATACGCGCGCTCCGCGCGCGACCGATTTATTTACATGTAATTATTTTATTTGGAAATTTAGTTCAATAAAATACCATTACATTAATTTTTACTTCAATAATTTTGATTTGTACACGGCTTCGCGTGGATACCCTCTCACGATGCAGAATAAATAATTGTGCAACTCTAAACATTTTCATGCAACTTCGGAAAAAAAAACCTATAAAATGTCGGCGCGTACAAATTTTCATAGAAATACACAGTAAATGATCTCGACTCGAGAATAGTCCAGATGTCAAGCCATTTCGAGCGTGCATAGCACTCGGATGGATGACCATCTGCGACGTATACGACCGAGTTGTGTATTCGCTGCGTTTTAACCAGTGGTGTAGTCCTAAAAGAAAAAGTGGCCTGGCGGTACTTTTCATAAACCGCCCTCCCAGTATGAGGGAGGGGGGGGGGGCTGAAAACTAAGGTTGTAACAGGGGGGGGGGAAGGTCATAAGTGGAAATAACGTTACGAACTTAGATAACACTAAGAACTTTAACCCAATCAGAAAATCCAACTATATTTTTAGGTAAAAGTTCTTTTTTTTTGAAAAGGCTACTATTATATTTTTGGTTCGGAATTCATCTGGTTTGGTTAAAAATTGTATTATTTTGTTGAAAATTCAATTATTTTGTTGAAAATGTAACTATATTTCAACTGTATATTTCAACTAAATATCAACTGTTACTATATGCTTAGTTGAGAATTCATCTTTTTTGCTCGAAAAATCGATCACTCGACTCAAATTTGAACAATTTTGTAAAAACATTAATTTTTTTTTAGGATCCATAATTAGAGTTAGAATTTCAACTATTTGCTTTTAAATCAACTTTTATGTTGAAAATTCTACTCTACTGTAGAAAATTCGTCTTTTTGGTTGAAAATTTAACAATTTTTTGTTGACCATTCGTTTTTTTTTTGTTCAAAGTTTTTTTTCTATCAGAGTTTTTATCTGGAAACTTAACTATTCCATTTTTGGTTGAAACTTTATCCTGTATATTGTATAATTTCAAAATTCAACTGTTTGTTAGAAAATTAACGAATTTTGTTGAACACTCGTCTTTTTGGGTAGAAAATTATTCTTGTTTGTTGAAAAATTAACTTTTTGATTGAAAATTTAACTATCTTCTTGAAAATTCATCTTTCTTGATTGAAAATCATATTCTTTGTTAAAAATTCATTTTTTTTGGATTTAAAAGACCGCTGTTTCTTAAAAAATTCGACTTTTTAGCTTGAAAACTTTACTTTTTTGTGGAAAATTCATCTTTTGTGGTTAAAAATGATTTTTTTTTAAATAAAAATTCAACAGTCTTCTAAAAAATTGTTCTGTTTGTCTTGAAAATTCAAATATTTGATTGAATTGTAATCTTTTTTGTGCGAAAATTCGACTATTTGATTGAAAATGTATCTTTGTATGCTAAAAATTCCACTATTTGGTTAGAAATTCAACTATTTTGTTAAACATCTAATTATTTTTGGAAAATTTAATCATTTATTGAAGTTATCATTTTTGGATGAAAATTCAACTATGCTGTTGAAAATTTATCCTTTTAGGTTCAAAACTCATATTTTATGGTAGAAAAAGCATCCTTCTTGGTCGAAAAGTAACTTTTTTTTAATTCAACTGTCTTCGAAATCATTCGTCTTTTTGTCTTGAAAATGTTATTATTTGGTTAAATCTTTGACTATATTTCGGAAAACTCGTCGCTTTTACTGAAAAGTTAATCTATTTGGTTGTTAATGCAACTGTTTAGTTCAAAATTAATTTTTTTCTTGAAAATGCGTATTTTTTGTTGAAAATTCATCTCTTTGGGTAGAAAACCTTTTTTGGTTGAAAATGCAATATATTTCGGCTTGAAATCATAGGAATTTAAAGTGTTTTGTATTGAATGCAATATGTTATCTACATAATTTTTATTTAAAAGAATAATCCATCCATACCTGAAAAATTTTTCCGTGTGACAAGAAAGTGGCCTGGCGCCGCCAGGCCTTCGAAAAAAGTACCCTGGCGGCGCCAGGCCCCGCCAGGCCTCGACTACACCACTGGTTTTAACCTCGGTTCCAATTAATGTCGAGCAGGAGGTAGGGCGGCAGGGTTTCTTCGATAAATTGCCAAACTCTTAATTTGCTCATGAAAATATTTGAAATAATTAATAAATCTTGGAAATTTGAAAAGCATAATAGAAAGAAGTCATCGGAACGATATTTTTAGTTGATTCTGTAAAAAATTCACCCTATTCGTTGAAAAATAGCCAAATTCTTATTTTTTCATCAAATTTCTTTAAATAATTAATAATTCTTGTAAATTTACAAAACAACATAGAAAAGAGCATCGGAAAGACAATCTTAGTTGACTCCGGAAACAAATTTTGTCTATTCCTTGACAAATGCCCAAACTCTGAATATGCTTATGAACGTTGTTTAAATAATTAATAATTATTGTAAATGTGCAAAGTATCGTAGAAAATAGTTATTGAAAATACATTCTTTGTTCATTCTGGAAACAAATTGGGCCTATTCTTTCAGAAATAGCCAAACTCTTAATTTTTTAATGAAAATTGTTCAAATAATTAATAAATCTTGTAAATTTGCAAAACAATACAGAAAAAAGGCATCTGAAATATATTCTTATTTAATTCTGTTGAAATTGAGCCTGCTCCTTGAAAAACAGCCAAACTCTGAATATGTTTATAAAAATTGTTTGAATAAAGAGTAATTATTGTAAATTTGCAAAGTACCGTAGGAAAGAGTTATTGGAAATACATTCTTGGTGATCCCGTAAACAAACTGAGCCCATTCATTGAAAAATGGCTGAACTCTTAATTTGTTGAAATAATTAATAATTATTGTAAATTTGCGAAGCATCATAGAAAAAGTCATCGAAAAGATATTCTTGGTTAATTCTGCAAAAAAATTGAGCCTATTTGTTTAAAAATAGCCAAATTCTGAATTTTGTATGAAAATTGTTTAAATTGTTAAAAATTATTGTAAATTTACAAAGCAACATAGAAAAGAGTCATCGGAAAAATATTCTTAGTTGACTCCGTAAACAAATTGTGCCTATTCTTTGAAAAATAGTCAAAATCTGAATATGTTTATGAAAATTGTGGAAATAATTATTGTATATTTGCAAAGTATCGTAGAAAATGGTTATTCGATTCACATTCTTTCTTGATACCCTGAACTAATTTATCCTATTCGTTGATAAAAGGCCAAGCTCACAATTTGTTCATGAAAGTTGTTTAAGTAATTAATAATTCTTGGAAATTTGCAAAGCATCATACAAAAAAGTCATCGGAATGATATTCTTAGTTAATTATGTTAAAAAAGTGTAGCCTATTTGTTAAAAAATAGCCAACCTCTAAATTTTTCAATGACAATTGTTTAAATTATTATAAATTTACAAAGCAACATAAAAAAGAGTCATCAGAAAGACTTTGCATAGCATTATAGAAAAAAAGTAATCGGAAAGATATTCTTGGTTAATTCTATAAAAAAATTTAGCCTATTCGTTGAAAATAGCCAAAATCTGAATTTGTAAAGAAACATAGAAAAAGAGTCTTCGGAAAGACATATTTAATGGACTCCGTAAACAAATTGTGCCTATTCCTTGAAAAATAGCTAAACTCTGGATATTTTGATAAACATGTTTCAATAATTAATAATTATTGTACATTTTCAAAGTACTGAATATAAATAGGAAAGAGTTATCCGAAAAACATTTTTTATTGATTCCGTAAACAAATTGAGCCTACTCGTTGAAAAATGGTCAAACTCTTAATTTGTTTATCAACATTGTTTAAATAATAATTAATTCTTTGAAATTTGCAGAGCGCTATAGAAAAATGTCACCGGAAAGATATTCTTATCTAATTTTTAAAAAAAATTAGCCTATTCGTTGAAAAATAGCCAAACTAAATTTTGTAATCGAAATTGTTCAAGTAATTAATAATTGTTGTAAATTTACAAAACATAGTAAAGAATCATCGGAAAGACAATCTTAGTTGACTCCGCAAAGAAATTGTTCTGAATGTGTTTATGAAAATTGTTTAAATAATTAATAATTATTGTAAATTTCCAAAGTATCGTACATAGGAAAGAGTTATTTGAAAAACATTCTTTATTGATTCCGTGAACAAACTGAGCCTATTCTTGAAAAAATAGCCAAACTCTTGATTTGTTTATCAAAATTGTTTAAATAATGATTTATTCTTTGAAATTTGCAGAGCATTATAGCAAAAAGTCACTAGAAAGATATTCTTACTTAATTCTATAAAAAATGAAGCCTATTCGTTAAAAAATAGCAAAACTCTCAGTTTTTTAGTTGAAGTTGTTTAAATAATTGAAAATTATTGTAAATTTACAAAGCAACATAGATAACAGTCATCGGAAAGATATTCTTAGTTGAATTCGTGAACAAATTGAGCCTATTCGTTGAAAAACAGCCAAACTCTGAATATGTTTATGAAAATTGTTGAAATGAATAACAATTATTGTAAATTTGCAAAGTAACATAGGAAAGACTTATTTTTAATACATTCTTTTTGGTTCTGTAAGAAAATTGAGCCAATTCGTTAAAAATAATGATATTACAAATAATAATTCTTGTTAATTTACAAAACAGAATTCCTTGAAAAATAGACATACTCTGAATATGTTTATGAAAATTGTTAAAATAATGATTAATTATTGTATATTTGCAAAGTATCGTAGAAAAGATTTATTGGGAATACATTCTTTCTTGATTCCCTAAACTAATTGATCCTATTCGTTGAAAAATGATCGGGTTCTTAATTTCTTGATGAAGATTGTTTAAATAATTAATAAATCTTGAAAATTTGCAAATCATCCTACAAAAAAGTCATTGCAAAGATATTCTTAACTAATTCTGTAAGAAAAATTAGCATGTTTGTTAATAAATAACCAAACTCCACCTATTTGTTAAAAAATAGGCAAACATTTAATTTCTGTATGAAAATTGTTTGAATTATCATTAATTCTTGTAAATTTACAAAGCAACATAGAAAAGAGTCATCGGAAAGACATTCTCAGTTCATTCCGTAAACAAATTGAGCTTATTCGTTTGTGGAAACTGTTTAAATGATTAATCGTTCTTGTGAATTTACATACGCAACATAGAAAATAGTCATCATAAAGACTTTTCTTAGCATCATAGAAAAAAGTAATCTGAAAGATATCGCCTTTCGAATCTACGAGTCTAAGCCTAAAACTGGATAGAACTGAATTGAAATGAAAACTAAGTATTGAAATGAATGAAATCATATTTTCAATTGCGTAATATTTAAAATTTGTTTTTTAAATAAAAAATTAACAAAATTTATTATAAAAAATCCAAACACAAATTTTCCGAAATGTCAAAAGCTTTAATTACAAAATATTAGCGGTACTCAAAATTCGAAAATTTTCAAACATTTTGAAATGTAAATGAACTATGACTAATCGAAAATGAATTTTTCAAAATACGAGTAAAATATTAAAAATGTTGAAAAATGAGTCCAAGGAATCGTATATATACCGAAGTGTACATGCATAGACTTCCCCTAAGCTTCTTATGAAAACAAACATCTCGAGTTCAAATAAACACAGCTCGCCCAACGTCGATAAGATCGCTTTATGCTTATCATCGACTCACCACTGGTAGTTTTTTTGGATGTTGGCATAATTTAAATTTTAAAAAAGTTCTCGTAGAATACGCGCTAAACTACCTGGTGCGCGGCCCAGTGCACCCGGGTCGTCGAGTCACCACTATTAGTTATTTTGGATGTTAGCACAACTTGAATTTTGAAAAATTTCTCGTAGAATACGTGCTAAACTACCTGTTGCGCGTCCTGGTGCACCCCGGTCGTCGAGTCACCACTATTAGTTATTTTGGATGTTGGCACAACTTGAATTTTGGAAAAGTTCTCGTGGAATACGTGCTAAACTACTTGGTGCGCGACCCGGTGCACACGGGTCGTCGAGTCACCACTATTAGTTATTTTGGATGTTGGCACAACTTGAATTTTAAAAAAGTTCTCGTCGAATACGTGCTAAACTACCTGGTGCACGACCCGGTGTACCCGGGTCGTCGAGTCACCACTATTAGTTATTTTGGATGTTGGCACAACTTGCATTTTAAAAAAGTTCTCGTAGAATACGTGCTAAACTACCTGGTGCGCGACCAGGTGCACCCGGATCCTCGGCTCACCACTTTTAGTTATTTTGGATGTTGGCACAACTTGAATTTTAAAAATGTTCTCGTAGAATACGTGCTAAACTACCTGGTGCGCGACCCGGTGCACCCGGATCGTCGAGTCACCACTATTAGTTATTTTGAATGTTGGCACAACTTGAATTTTGAAAAAGTTCTCGTAAAATACGTGCTAAACTACCTGGTGCGCAACCCTGTGCACCCGGGTCGTCGAGTCACCACTATTAGTTATTTTCGATGTTGGCACAACTTGAATTTTAAAAAAGTTCTCGTTGAATACGTGCTAAACTACCTGGTGCACGACCCGGTGTACCCGGTGCGCCGAGTCACCACTGTTAATTATTTTGGATGTTGGCACAATTTAAATTTTGAAAAAGTTCTCCTAGAATACGTGCTAAACTACCTGGTGCGCGACCCAGTGCACCCGGGTCGTCGAGTCACCACTATTAGTTATTTTGGATGTTGGCACAACTTGAATTTTAAAAAAGTTCTCGTAGAATACGTGCTAAAGTACCTGGTGCACGACCCGGTGCACGCGGATCCTCGGCTCACCACTTTTAGTTATTTTGGATGTTGGAACAATTTAAATTTTGAAAAAGTTCTCGTAGAATACACGTTAAACTACCTGGTGCTCGACCCGGTGCACGCGGATCCTCGGCTCACCACTTTTAGTTATTTTGGATGTTGGAATAATTTAAATTTTTAAAAAGTTCTCGTAGAATACGCGCTAAACCGGCCGGTGCGCGACCCGGTGCACCCGGATCCTCGGCTCACCACTTTTAGTTATTTTGGATGTTGGCACAATTTAAATTGTTAAAAATTTATCGTAGATGACGTCTTCAACGGCCTGGTGCACAAAACTAAATAATGGTAACGGTAACAGTAACGGTAACGGTAACTTACGAAGATGAACTTTCAAAGATAGGATAGAGAAATTTAACACCAGAGAGATGAATTTTCAACCAAGAAGATTAAGTTTTTTCACAAAAAAAGACGAATTTTAAACAAAATATATGAATTTTAACTAAAAAAGATCAGTTTTCAACCAAAAATGTTATAGTTGAATTTTAAATTGAAAAAATTAATTTTTAACGAAAAAAATGAATCCTCAATTAAAATTTTAAGAGTTCTTATATTTAAAAAAAAATTTAATTTCAAATTAAAAACAGTTCAATAATACAAAAAATATAATTTTCTACAAAACAGTTGAATTTTTAACCGAATGAAATGATTTTCTTTTTAAAATCGTGCAATCTCGGACAAAATAATTAAATTTTCAACCAAATAATAAAATTTTTAACCAAAAAAGATGAATTTTCAATAAAAATAATAAGTAAAATAACTGGAATAGTTAAATTTTCAGTTAAAAAAATTCATTATCAACCAACCAGAAATGAATATTTAACTTTGAAATTATTTTTTTTGTCCAACACCCGCGATCGAAATGCGACTTCGGAGGCTCGTCTCGAGACGACAAAGTTTGTCGATTCCTCAACTGATGACGTCACAGTGGTCGAAGTCAGTTTACTTTTTCCACTAGTGGGAAAAGTACTCACTTCGACCCCTGTGCCGTCATTCAGTTGAGAAATCTACAATTTCGTCGTCTCTCGACAACCACCTCAGCCGCATCTCCATCGCGAGTGTTGGACAAAGTATTATGTGAATCTAGTGGGAGACGGCGATGAGATTCGAAGACAATCGGAAGAAAATTCGGTTTGTTTCTCCCTAAAACTGTTCAAATCATGCATTTGTTTATATTATTTGTTGATAAAGTTAACAAATTATATCGGATACCACATTTTCATGATCATATTTCACCTCGTTGCTCTGAACGAGCGCTTTCGATGCATAAATATACTTCACAAAAACATAATCCATAATACTGGCTGTTTGTTGCAAACCTTTTTTTCTTCTACCGACCCCTGTGCATCAAACCTCAGGCCTTATGCCTCTGACAAAAATGTTCACAGAGAATTAAAAAGAAAAAATGTTAAAATCAACTTTTTTTTTGCTATTTGCAGCTCTATACAAATTTAAAGAAACAAAAATTCAAAAATCGTCCTCGACAGATTTATTGAGAATTTAATGCTGAATTTTTTGAAAAAAAAAATTGAAAATCGATTAAGAATTGTGGCCGACAGGTTATTTTGATCATTGTTTTTTCATTTCGCCCCACTGTGCGTAACTGACGAAGTTTATTCCTCTGCCTGAGCTGCCGACGAAGATGGCGACCCAATGCGAGCCAGGTTTTGTATCGTCATCTGTGTTTATAACGATTGCAGCAGGGCGTGACCAAATTTTCGGTATTTAATCAGCCTGGTACATACCGATTGTGTGGGCCCCCGTCAGCTGAAGCACTTGCAGAATTTGTAGGCTGTTGATTTTCTGTCCATACGTTTTCGTATGTGTGTGGTGGTGAACTGGATGCAAGTATAGGAGTCGTTGGTTTTTTATTTTCTCCGTCGATAGCAGTCCTCGTCCTCGATGTGTTATTGAAAAGCAATGGTTTTTTTGAGATGGTTTGGTGGTTCTTTTGTTGCTGTTGTTTAATAATCGTACCTGCTCTTGTCGTTGTTAGCCGATCCATCGTTTGACTTTCATGGCGTTATTGAGAGCACAGGCGTAATCTTCCTTTTTTTTATTCCATTATGAAAACAATATTCATGTTTGTCTGGTAGTTGTTTGAATGTAGGACATGTCAGTTCTTCCAGGTTGATAATTTGCCTAATCATTATTTTTTGCAGTAGTTTCGCTTTTTCACGCCCACGTGTGTAAATTGTTGCTGCAGATTTAGCAAAATCTCGGAGATTGGAGTAGAGAAACTTTATGGAAATGTCTCCTTCGTACCACTCGATTCCATGATAGAATCTTGAGACCCAATTGTTTTGTTGTTTTACACAGGTAGAAAGTTCGCAAAAGGGATGAGGTGGTGCTGCGATTCAGTGAGCGACGAACTCGTGATCTAGTGTGACGACAGCTACCTCTTTTGGTAGAAAATTGCCATCAAGATCCTGAAAGCCTTGAATTTCGATTACATAGTCAACCATATTGCAGATTTCACGACGAGGACTGCGACGAAAAACTATATGAGTAGAACTACGTAAGACGTTGAAAGTGTTCTTTACCAGTACTGGGTTACGACTGAAGACTACCGGTTTATATAGGTTATAGATATACCAGTTTTCCCTTCCACAGGAAAAATCCGTTGGCAGGTGTGTGTTTGAGGGTGTGCATTTATCATGTTTCGACATGTTTAAACCAGCTCAGACGTGCGTCTTTTGTATAAATGGGGACCGTTGGAAGGTGTGCACGTGGGCGTGTAGTGCCATGTGTTGACATGCTCAAACCGGTTTAGAGACGCGTCTTTTGTAACAAAACTGGATTCCATACATGTTCAAACTGGTCGAATCCTCTCTTGCGTTAAATCAATTGCTATAGTCTGCAATAACTTGCCTTGCACCGTCAATTTCCAAGACATTGTCGTACTCGGCATAAACTAGGCAATTGATAGTGCGTGCAAGTGCTTCCTCGAGACGAACCTCAATTCTTAAAGAGCCATGCTTTACAAGATTCTAATGTGAGTAGCAGTGTGCTGATAAGTCTGGTGTAAGATCAAATGCAAAAAGGCAGAATCCCTGTGCATAATCATCACGATCTATATTATTTCCTCTATTGAGGAAATGAATACCACACCCCGTGAACAATGAGTGTTATGCCTCAACGTATAGGTTATTTTTTGTAAAATCTTGTTGAATAGATTTCGACGGGATCTGCATGCCATCCACATATAGTGAAAAGTGATTTATTTTATAATTTTGAAAATTGAACGGGTTTTTCGTGGCGTTCCCGTTGTATCCAGCAATTTGGACAAATCTAATGATTATTCTTTTGGGTAATTGTCCCAGTACTACATTATCAAGAGTCTCGCTATGTATACCAGCATGAATGGTAAGTGCTTTCACTTCTACCCTAATAATGGGATATTTGGCTGTCCCTTGAGCTAGTGCTTTTGCTTGAGCAAGTAAAATACCAGGACTAATTTTTGCTCGACGAATTAAAAGAGTGGCTTCTTCAATATGGACGGATGCCTGACCTGTAGGATTCATGAGACAGGAAGCATCTTTAGAACGTACGAGACGAATGCGAAGCTCTACACCGTTTCACAGAAATTTATCCTAATTAAAAACATCACAGTGTATATGACCAATCAAGACAATTTTTTTCCAGCACAAAAATATGCGCGACGGAGCGTAAGCCCCTTATTTTCATCAGCAATACCTTCCATCTGCCCGGGGCTATCATTTACCCACAAAGACGCTGTAAGATGACTTGATTTCGCAGCTGGTCCATAGTTGAGTAATGGTTCAATGTATGCTCTGTAAGCGTAAGCATTATTTGGTGTTGATACTAGTTTCTGATTAAAGTATACATCCACCTGATTAAACATTGAGCGTAACATATTATTAACAGGAGCTATTTGAGCAATAGAAGCTGCATTTTCCTTTGCCTTTTCTGGTGTATGTAATACTATATTGAGATTCAGCATAGTATGTGGTAAATCAATGTACTCATCTCCGTTGCCAGGAACGACGAATTCTAAAGGTGAATCGTCAGTGAGTGATGAAATACGTTTGTAGTGAACCCACTGAGAACCTTCTATCGATGTTTGAGTTGGTGGCAGAGAAAATAGATCAAGTTCTGATTTCAAGCGTTCACATGAGTGTGAGTATAAGAAAGACATTTTTCGTAAGTTATTATTATTATCTATTGCCGAAAATGTCTAGAATGCTCTTTTTCTTTGATTTTGTATGTCTTTTTACAGTCGTTATACGCTTCATCTTCTTTCCCTTCGCACTCTTCTTCTTTTTGCCTTTTGACAATCTCTACTTTTTTGTCTTCCTCTTCTTCCTCTTCTTCTTTCTTGAGTTGCTGTCAACTTTACCCACGATACACGATGCACCGAGGTCACCAATTGACTGAAGTATCTGCCTCTTGAGCAGCGATTTATAGCCTGAACCTCTCATAAGGTTTTGTACCTTCTCCATAGCACGTATCTTTAAATTCTGTTCCAAGTCGTCAATGACATTCATGCCCATGCGTATCGCTTCTTTACCGACTACGCGTGCACCACGAGTCAAAAACGACAGAACACGACGAAAGAGTCCACTGAGAAAACTTGATTCGTGTAATAATCGTCGTATAGAGTCATTTTTGGTTTGATGAAAGATACATCACAACTAGTCTATTCGTTTAATATGAAGTGTCACTGTCAGCGATCCAATCTCAAATGGTATAGGAAGTCCAAGATTGTCCCTTATATCTATTTGGATGTTCCGAAAGCCTGTATGTAGTACAGATATGTAATGAGGCGCTAAAAAAGCTGACACCTATGTGGAGCCAAATGTATATTTTTTCGAATCTACAGACAAAACTCTCAAAAGTGGTGATTTTACATCTCCAACGATGCGTGTTTCACAAATATCGCAATAGACAAAGAGTTTTTCAGGTAATCCATTTATGACTCGCTGGTAGACACGCCATGTAAGAATCTGTTGGTAACAGCGTTTCAGGTGCAAAGCCTAGAATGCGCTAGATTTTCTCGCTGATTACAAGAAAATGACTACCAACTCGCTTACAGTAATCTTTACAAATTTTTTCCACTGTGACGTACTTATTGTTTAGCTGGTCATGTTTTAAGCGGACGTGTTCGTTGACTTCTGGTGTACTATTAATTGCACGCCCTAATTCATTCACAGACTGGTAGATACCCGACGGAAAAATGCTACTATTGGTTTTAACCACGTACCAGTCAGAATTTCTTGTCTTTTTGTCTCAGTTTTATAACAATTTTTAGGTAACTCACCTTGAAGATAATATATTCTCGGTAATTTAAATATTTGCTCGATATCTTTACCATTCAGCTGATCATCAGTTTGTTTATCAAAGAAGTCATACTTTTTCTCGGAAATTCTGGATTTGGATCGTCATTGAACATGAGAACAAGCCGATTTTCTAATACACTTTCCCAGGGTCGTACATGAAGAAATGAGCGTGGAAATTGCATCTCCGTAAGAGCAGCTGTCCAACGCCGTTGTAAACGAATTTTTTGATGCAATTGTGTTGTAAAATTTGTGATTGTATGGTCGGGGTAATATTTCATACTGCTATCACTGGCTAGAATTAGATAAAACTGATCTTCATTCATTTCAGATGTTTTATTTCAGAAGCAGGTATTCAAGAATTGAATTTATCAGGATATCCGGCCCACTTGACGAAGACTTTTTTTTAGAACCTTTTCCACGTGTTTGAATTACTTTTTCAATAATCTTCCAACTCGTACACAACAGGCGAATATGTTCTCCACGTTATAACCCGTTTAATAACAAACAATTCCTCACTCGACCCCGATTCATATCCTTTCTCGAAGGTGCCACGTGCACGACTGATGCGTACAACAGCGCGAACCTTATATTCAGGCTTTTTTTAAAATCGTTTTTGAAATAACGTCGTTGTAAGTTTATGTTGTTACAAGTAATTTTAGGATATCAATATATCTATGCGTGTTTCGGTGAGTAAATTAACGCCCCATACGCTCTTTGAGAGCCGACAAATTCTTTTCCTTTGTCAGTTTGCAGGCAAATCGGTATGCGATTATTACTTTTCTCCAGAACAAGAGTAAATGCATTTTTTACCTCTGTTGCAGACTTATTTTGAAGTTCTTCGACCCAAGCATGCTTGCTAAATACATCGATTACGACTAAAATGTATGAATAATTATCATTGTACGTTTATAAACAATGTAAGTCCACCAAATCTGCCTCCCACAAATCATCCACATTATTAATGTTATAGTGTGCTCTTCTGAAACGTTTTTTGACAGGTCGATGAAGATTAAAACTATCCTGACTTTTTAGCCAGTTTAAAACCTCTTCACGCGATAACTTCTTTTTCGTAACGCGTACAAGTTTTTCGATGCCTCCGTATGACGCCTGATGTTGCGGTTCATAGTATAAATCCGACAATATTTTCATTTTTGTAGACGAAAAGATATCCAAGATTTTTTTCCAGGCCTTTTATTATTTTGTGATGTAGCGTTACCAGCGCAGTTTCCTCCCCACTGTTCGCCGTCGTCGTCTTCGTTCTCGGCTGAAAGCGCTGAAGTATAAATATTTAAAGATTCACTTTGGTTGGTACATTTTCCATTTTTCACGATCATCTTTCACCGACTGTGAGTTTGAAATTTGGCTCATTTCCATATCCAACCTACTAAGAGCATTGCCCGGTGTTTTAATGGTTGGTAGAGAAAAATGTATATTTTGAACATCATTTTGCTGTTGTTGTGAAAAATGTTGAGCGATTGAGTATGTTGTTGGAGTTGTGACAGGCGATCACTAGGCACGAGTACCATTTTTCGGGCGTGCTCCATGTAGTTGTTTACGAGGATCTTGTTGAGAAAAGATTGGAAAGAAGTCAGCCGATAATAAGTGCTATCAAAAGTGGTAAAAATCCACCTTTTTGTACGATAGAACTTTTTTTACTTTTCCATGTACCGCGCGGTGTGGCTAATTTCCGTAACGCGTGTCGATGTTTTTTCAACTTTAGTTTTTCACTTTGTTTCAAAGGAAAATTCCCGTGTAAATTGTTTAACGCGCACTCACAAATACATTGAACAAGTTGTGAATCAGCATTCTTAAGTAGTACACGACGTTCATTGGTGTTTAGATGGAATAACGCGCGCAAGGCTGCGGCGTTTTTCACACCAATTGAACGTTTACGTGTTTTTGACTTCATCATAGGTGCACGACTGGAACAGTAGTATCGCTTTTTCGGGGTTCTATGCCCTTTGCAGGAAGGTAGACGTATTGAAACGGATCGGTGGGGAATATTGCCGTTCTAAAGTGACAATTATCAGGAGTTGATTGTTTTAATTCAAAGAGAAGATAGCCATGTGGCTGAGAAGTGGTATCGTGGTAGGCTTCATGGACAAATCGTGGATTTTCAGGGAAGACTTGCCGTGCCATATGTTGAATTTGTGCAATATCACGGGGATTCTTAAAAACAACAATATAATTTGCGTTTAGCGATATATCGCGTTGACCATGGCTCTGATGAAACAGATTCTGCGAAATAAAAATTACACTCAAGTTTTTATGATGACTAACCTTGGTAAAAAGATCGATTATTGTATTTCTATTTGTATCAAATTGTCAATAATTATTAATTTCACCCGATTATCATTGGAATAATCCGATGATTGAGGCAAGCCTTCACGAAATTCAATATTTTTTCCATATTTAACATAAGATGGCTGCCATTCGGAAGAATAGAAAATTATTCGTTCGAAAACTGCATCACACATTTAGCCAATGTGACGAATAAATTTTCCCACAAAGAATGTCTTGCCACATCCTGTTTGACCGCATATCATTGATGTGAACAGATGCTTCCATCTTGGATCCATTTTACAAATAAAACCATACATCTAAGGATCGCCTTCTTTTATACATCTTCTACCTCCCACACACGCACACAGGTCAATACGCTTATAAGCCCGGTTGCCGTGGTCGCATTAAACAGCTGTTACCATGGTAATACTAGCTCAGCTCTCATAGTACTAGCTTGCACCGCCGCTCGTCTCTAGCGTCCAGGAAATGAGACCCTGGATACCGCGCCTGCCCATGTCTCATATGAGCTTATTACGAAACATGGCCGCCGTCCCAGCCGCCATCGCCCCCTATTCCCATCACGGTTCAGAGTTTCAAACATTTTCAAAAAGATATTGTAATCAACGTGTTGTGAAAACTGAATAATTTTATAATTCAGGGATGTTGATGTACATAAGGGAATCCGTTTGAACCTTTTTTTTTATAATTTATATCGACCTCACCCGTGAGATCTATCACGACTGGCGATGATGATCGTGAACTCATAGCCGTACGTTTTTTCGAAGAGGCAATAGTGGCAGCTGCCTCAGCTTCCTCTCTTGCGGCGTCGAGACTGCGCAGAGCTGCCTCCGAGATCCGCACGAAGCTCTCGTTTCTGGGGATCTCACCTGGTTCCAAAGCATTGTCATCATCATCGCCGTCGTCGTCGTCGTCTGATGATCTGACAATCTCGAAAACGAGGTCGTCTCCATCATATTCTTTGTAATCTGGAAAAATAAATAAGAAAACATTAAACATTTGTTTAAAGAGTTGAAAGATGAGAAAAATATTAATTACTCACTAAGAAGAATGTTAACATTTCTCGGGATAGTTATATTCATTGTGACGACCTCTACTTCTGCCCCCTGACATATTTCTGTCGTTGTTGTTGTTGGTACTATTGCGCGAAATGAGATTATTTTTCATTGATATACATACACACGCAAGAGCATGTATATTGTAAAAACTATACTAACCTAATTGAAGTTATTATTATAAAACATGGATGTATGTTCTCGTGAGACGGAGAGAGAGCCAGAGAATTTTTAGAGGATTAAATGGGATCCTTATAACCGTACGGGATCGAGTCGTAATTTTCTAAAAATCGTCTTTTATTACAAACAGGTTTGACGGTTTTAGATTCGCTAACTGTGAGGGCGTCGTGACATGCGGTGCGTCTGATGGTTCTAAAATTTAATTTAATCGATTCAACTGCCCTATCTACAATCATTTCACGGATTGCATTAAAGTTAATCAGTTGTGAGTTTTTATAATTCAACGTGCTCCCCTTAACCTAGTATTTAGTGTGAATTGTTCCATTTCCTGAAACTGCTTGATACGCGTGAAACTTGGGACCTCCGGAAACAAAAGTTTTTATATAACTCCCCTCACCGTATTCACCCTCGAGCTCGTCAGTCATTTGACCCAAAAGGCGACCAAGAGGAGGATTATACTCACCAGGCTCGTTTCGTCGTACATAAATACACGAGTTAGTATCATAATATAATAGCCTGCGTCCAAACTGAGACAGGTACTCATACAGTATTAGACAAGCCTGGACTGTAGTGTAGGGGGCGATCACTACATTTGTATTAGATGAGGGTTTACAAGCTTCGGCCAGGTATTTAAACCAGACGCAAAGAATATCGTCATTGACAGGTGTTATGTCAAAGACCTCTATTTCAGGATTGAGAAAAAGCTTTGTCTGAATTTCCCCCAAAATGAATTTAGACACAATTTGGCAACTGAGCGAAGACCAGGATTTTTAGTAATCTTATCGCGATCTAAATCAACACCTTCGATTGTCGAGTGTTCATTTAGATACGCTAGTTTACCACCCTCGTCATGACACTCGATTGGCCAACCTGAAGACTCGTGTTTGAGCTTTAAAAATTTATTTATATAATTGGCAAACAAACCACCTTCCCGCAATTTCACACATACTAGACTCATGTTGACACTCTTCCTGTTGGAGATTCACACAACAAGCATTGCAGAGTGGGAAATTTTCCTTATTTTGAGATAAAAGGATAGAGAGAACATGTATCTATATAATGTATTCTCTCACCATCTTTAATCTCATAAAAACAGGTAGTTTTTTTCCGTATGCCCACTATAAAATGCCTCTCGTAATTAGGCCACGCCCCTCGACCAATCAGGCGAGGTCACACCCCCTCCCTTACATCCTCTCCTCGTTAGGCCCCGCCTCTCGACCAATCAGAGGTCGTCCTATAGCTCGGGTTATCTACTCATAAACTCACCGAATGAGGAATTAATCCGTCAGATATTTAAGTTTAAATCTGCATACTTCAAAAGTGAGGTACAAACAAAACTTGAGAAACAATTCGTCGAATTATATTTCGAAATCGTTTTTATGGAACTGACTACCATATTAATTTCATACGTTGTTATGTTGGCGAGGTTGAACTTATTTTTTCTACACGTAGTTAATCAAATGTATTTTCTTGGAAAATTTATAAAAACATATGGAATTATAATTAAAAACAATGTGTATATTTACTAGCTTTCAATTAAAATAGTTTATGATCATTTTAAGTTTTAATTAGTAAATTAAATATTATACGTACCTTTAAGTAATTATAACTTTGTTGTTATTTTAACAGTCCTTTTTCAACCTTAATAGAAAATAAGGTTAGGATAATTAGTTTGCGTTGTAATTAGTTATCTCCTTTTCCAAATCGTCCTCTACTCTCAGACTAACAGGGAGGGGGTGGGGCCACCTCCCCTTTTTGAGGTGGAACATATCCATTCATAAAACATAGCAGATTCACACAGGGAGGAATCAGCTGGGAATCATCTATTCGATCAATTAGGTAGGCCGCACCCTCTAATTACAACCATATTGTAGTTAGGCTGCACCCCCTAATGAGTGCCATTTTATAATCAGGTTACACACACTAATTACCGCAATTTTGTACTTAGTCCACGCCCCCTAATGACCGTTATTTTTTCATTAGGCCACACAACCCAATGATCGACATTTTGTAATTAGGTCACGCCCATCGACCAATCAGGGGAGGCCACACCCCCTCTCTTACATCCTCTCCTCTTTAGGCCACGCCTCTCGACCAATCAGAGGCCGTCCTATAGCTCCGGTTATCTACTCATAATATGTGATTTCGACTTCACTACATTCTCCATTTCTCATATTGTATTTCACAAAATGCGAAAGAGATAACAATACTATTTTTTTGTTAATATTAAAAAAACAACAGTATTAATGAACTACAAAAAGTATACACGTTTTTACTACCTGATTTTAAATGTATTTTTTGTAATTATTAGATTAACTAATTAATAAATTATATTAATTACCAAAGGTTTAATTATATTTTAATCTGTTATTCTGCATTCACGAGTGTTCAAATCGTCTTACGAAGTGGAAAAATTTAAACGAATGCGAATCCTCGCATTCAAAAGTTTTTAATTTTCTCTCGGAGGTGCGAAACTATCACTGTTTTGTAAACTCAAAGCCATACCCGCGTGCCAATACCATGCTAAGGCACGTGCGAGACGGATGTAGAAAGCTGTCATCCTTGGGTCGCTTCGTGTCTTTGAGACACACGAGGGTTTCGCTGGCCTGTCGTTGTGATTTCGTCGTGCCCTGTGTCCACCCATCTCACCGTCGTGAGGCGTGGCAATCAGTGTGATTCACCGCGGTTTTACTGAGAGCCGGTGTCATTTTCATAGATGGTAGTTGCTCCCAGCATTGGATGACAAAAATGCCGCTGCAAAGTACTGTGGATGTATTCATTATTGGTGTATTTATTTGTGCTCATTTTATGAGTATTTTGTTCCCTCAAATTCGCAAATAAATGTTCTTCCTCATAGAGGGAGGTTTTTCTCTAACAACAGAAAAAAATGGATACTTTCAATATTTTCCAAGCTTATGTTTCTATTATATACCGAAAATCTTATTTTCAGAAAATTATTATTTTTTAATATAGCCTTGTAGAGAATTAAAAATCGCCTATTGTTTAATAATTTTTAATTGCAAATTGAGACAGATTGGTAACCTCGTTTTTTCAGTTTCGCCGACAAAAAGTATCAAGGAAACTTTAGAGTTGAAACAACTTTCAGTGAGACATTTGTTCGTCACTATTGAAGGGAGAATTTTGGAAATTTTCAGATCGATTCATTGAAAATTGGCGGAAATATCCATTTTACAAGAAAGCCTGCGGACGCTGCCAACGATAGTTCCGCGTGCACTCAGCGCCATCGGGCAGCGTACTCGTCACAAATAAAAATTATTAAACGATAGCGCGTCGGACTTCCATGCAGGAGGTCTGGGGTTCGATCCCTGAGCCGGGTACCAATGGAAATTTTTCTATGTACTTCTACCGGGGCTTCGGTGGTTCGGAACCCACCTTAAACTGTAGGTCCCCTCAGAAAAAGCTGGTATCGTAACAAGGTGGGGCTCCATGTCGAGGGGACTAGCCTTGGGAATGGCAGAGTGGGTGAGGATCACTTTGCCTGATCAAACAAAGGAGGGCGCCATTTACTGTGCGATAGGTATGCCTGGCACCTGAGAGGTATAATCTAAGAACGTTGATAACAACGAAAACCCACCGAGATCCAAAAAACACTCGGCGAAGGATGGCCGGATTCGTAGTACTGCCTTGAGAATAAACATGTGTATGGCACAATAGGCTTTAAAACTTGAGCGCCAGGGCTGGGACCTCACGGGCTCCCCCGCCTACATTACAACTATCAATTATCAAAATTTCAAACAGTCTCAATAATATTTGCCCAACTTACGACGATTTATTTCTTAAAAAGTAATTGAATTTAGGAAATAATTTTTTTCAGTTTTTCATGATTATTATTAAAAATATTTATCTGATAAAAACAGAAAATAGAAAAAATATCCGTCTCGTCATTATCTACAAGGCTATATTAAAAAAATCCTCTTATAAAGAAGGTCAATATTTTTGTTCAAAAGTTCAAAAACGATATTGGTAAGTTATGGTAGGTCATGAAAGGTTCTTCAATTGGGCAATCGAAGCATCTCATAGACGCGAACAAATATATCATATACATTACTGTTGTATGACCAATATTAAAAAAAAATCATATCATGAAGATAAATAATATATTTTTTAAATTTATAAATTGGCATTGCTAGACCATGAGAGATCATAGAAGATACGTTAATTTACCTTTCGATGTGTCTCAAAGATGCGAACAAACATGTCAGATACAGTACTCTAGTATTCCTAATATGAGGCAAAGTTTTTCTCATATAAACAGAATACATAAGTTTAGGTTCAACAATAGGTCGATAAATGCGCCTCGAAGAAGCGAACAATTGCACTAGCTATAGTATAGTTGTATTTTGAATATCAAAAAAGTTTTCCTCATGTAAATAGAATAAACTTTTTTTTTTAATCTTATTAAATCGGTACTGGTGGGCCATAAAAGGTTCAACAATAGGTCGACCGATGCTTCTCGAAGACGCAAACTACGCGGGCACATTCTCATTGCGCGTGGCGCTTCGCGCCAAGTTTTTTCGTGCCGAGGGCACGTCGATGCGCTCTCGCGCTCGTTTTCGTACGATTAATGCATCCATGCCGACTACATTTGTTCAAATATCATAAATATTGTGACTTAAATCGAAAACTGTGATTTTAATCCCTGACGAACTACAGCCATAAATTGGAACTGAAATTGTTTTTCAATTTATTTTCAAAGACGGTTCTCAACGCACCTGCGGCTTTGACGATTAGATTCTCATTGCGAGCTCGCGCTCCGCGCTCGAAAAAAATATAATTTTTTTTAATTTACTAAACAGAGACAATTAGCCGTAGGCTTTGTTTCCATTCGTTCAAAGTTCAGTTCAAATTGAGAAAACTCTATACAAATTTGTACCCAATTTTAAAAAGGTATTAAAAATCATTTCTCGCCGTTTTAAAAATAGCCCAATACAGCTAATCTATTTGATTATTAATTATCTAGATCAATTTAAACTTCTGTCCTTTTATAATGATATCTAGTAAAAATTTTGATAAAAATTTCTTAATCTACAAAAAATAGTTATTTCTATTTTTTGGTAATTTTAAAACCACACAGACATACGGACAGATATACACCTACAAAATTTTATGATTTTCAGACTCTGTGAGTGCCAAAACGTAAAGATCTGTTAAAAACTATAGGTCGAAGATTTGGACGATTACATTACAATCTGATAAATGAGAATGTAAAAAACCACTTGTAAATAGTCCATCTAGCTCAAAATCCTATCAGACCTGGATATCAATCGGGGCTACAATTTGTCCAAATTTCATGATCATATCTCTTTTACTTTTCGTGATATGGTGGACAGAAAAAAGTTAAATATACACACACTCATTTTTTTAAAATTGTGTTTTCGAGCTCCTGGGAACGAATTATATCGAAATATGTACATATGTCAAAAAACTAGATTTGAAAATTTAGGTAATTACAAACCTACCTCTACGAGGAAGCAATTTATTAGGATTATTACCCTGACGAAAGTTTCAGATAGAAAAATTTTCTATCCGTCTGAATCCTTTTCAATCCGAAGTCTGTATCCGAGCCAATCAGTTTCATTCCGAACGAGTCCGTGGAAAAAAGAGAAATCAAATCCAAATGAATCCGCGCCAATCCGAAGTCTGTATGAAGATTCCTATCCGAATGCATCCGTGCTAACTTGAAGTCTATATGAGGATTCCTATCCGAATGAATCCGTGCCAATCCGAAGTATGTATGAAGATTCCTATCCGAATAAATTCATGCTAATCCGAAGTATTTGTAAAGATTCTTATCCGAATGAATCCGAGTCAACCCGAAGTTAGCCTACAAATCCCTGTCCGAATCAATTCGAACCAATTCGAAATCAGCCTGAAAATTCCGATCTGAATGAGTCCGAGCTAATCCGTATCAGCTGGGTATCACCACAATAAATTGAATAAAAGTAATAGAAAAGACTTGTGAAATGTTGCAATTATGATTGTATGTTAAATTTGATGATTTTATTAACCGGTGGTAGAAATTGTAAAACAATGTGATATCTTGCAATCTTCTGAAATACGTCTTCAAGCAAATCCCTTATTAGTATATCCAACATGCGCTTGAAGTTGCTTTTCAGGAAACTTGAAGATTCCACGCTGTTTTTTTTGTTTAATTTCTAAGGACAGAAAGTGAAATTGGTAATTTCTAATTTCAGTTTTAACACAGAATCATACTTGCAAACTTTCACATGTTTCCTCTGTTTCTTCCATTAAGTTTATTGTGGTGATATCGAAGTGATACTTGATTTGGCATCACTTCGGTTCACCCGATTCGCTGGGGAGGATTTAATAAGAAGTATGTGCAATTTGTTTGATATAAAGATTGCATTTATTTAGAATAGGCAGTCACTTTTGGTTCCTTGACTTTGGAAATATTATAACAGTATTATTTATCATGATATCTTAATGTTTTTTCTAAATTTTACTTACATATTTATTGTCCTTTATACGCTGAAAAACAAATTTCATTGAATGAAAGAAAATCATTTTTTTTAAAGCACTTTCTTGGATTGAAACAAAGTTGTATGTATGTATGTATATTTAATATCTCCCTTTTACGGGTTTGAGGGCCTTTATATATTTACATTCCATCCCCAGACCTTCACTCCATAACACAACACCGCCAAAACCAACAAGTCAAACAAGCAAACCCTCATTCTCCAATCGTCAGTGAACCTTCTCTTTTCTATACCCCATACTTGGCCCATTACTTTACTCGCACATTCGATTCTTTTCCTCACCTGCACCTCGTTTCCTCCTCCTGCCTCAAACCAAAAACCGAAGTAGCAGAACTCCTCCACACTTTCCACTGTTTGTCCGTTCATCTTCCAAACGTAACCTATTTTGGCCTTTCAACTTCTGAAGTACATCACCTTGGTCTTCCCTACGTTCACCGTCAGTTATTTTGTTCCCACATACTCTTCAAAAATTCTCATCATTAGGTTCATCCCCTTCTCATCATCTGCTAACAGAACTACGTTGTCCGCGTATACTAGAGAGTATAGTTTGCTATTACCCAAAATCGTTCCCCCTTTCCCTTTCTCCTTTAGCTTCTCCTCTAAGTCTGCCAGCAGCATATTAAAGAGTAGCGGACTCAACGAGCACCCTTGCCTTAGACCTCTTCCTGTCCAGAACACCTCCCCTTTTCCCCTCATATCTTCACCCTAATCCTGGTTTCAGTAAAAATTTCCTTTATCCTCTCCACCAACCCTTCCTCTATTCCCCTCTCTTTCATTGCTTGCCATAGCACTTTTCTATTCACTGAGTCAAAAGCTGCTTTAAAATCTACGAACAAGGCGACTAATTTCCCTCTTTTTCTCCCTAAATTTCTGTTAACCAAGTAGTTGAGTACGTAAATGTTATCTATTGTCCCCATCTCTCTTCTAAATCCCGTCTGATTGTGGGGGATACTTTGTTTCTCTTCTATCTGACTCTCTAACCTTGTCCTTAGAATGTCTGCGTATATGTTATAACCCACTGGCATGAGAGTGATCCCTCTGTACTCCTCTACCTTCTTGCCCTCCCCTTTCTTGACAGGCGCTCAGTGAGTTTTTTTACTCTCACAAACCTCAAACCCACGAACCTCAAACCCGTAAACCCACAAACCTCAAACCCACAAACCTCAAACGCACAACCCTCAAACCTCAAACCTACAAAAATTATACCTCAAACCCACAAACCTTAAACCCACAAACCTCAAACCCATAAACCTACAAACCCAAAAACCTCAAACCCGTAAACCCATAAACCTCAAACGCACAACCCTCAAAGCTCAAACCCACAACAATTATACCTCAAACCCACAAACCTCAAACCCACAAACCTCAAACCCCCAAACCCCCA
>CAKNYM010046140.1:57124-75372 GCA_932195095.1 Andricus curvator
TTTTTTTCAAAAATCGTTATTACCACCAGAAATTTTATGAAAAATTCTATCGAAAACATTTCAAGTGAAATTTTGTTTAAGGCAATAGGACAAAAGTTACAAACGTTTGAAAGTAAAGCTTTTCTTAAAAAACACAAAATTGTACCCCCTCCACTGTGATAAATAATTATCAAAATGAATTAATTTTTGGTGTGAGGAGTACTATCTAATAGGACTACAATTGGGCCAATTTTTAGCCCGATCGGACAACTTTCATTTTCGAGGTGGGTACACTTCAGAAATTATGCCCCATATGTATCATTTCCCCGAATGTCTGAATTATCTTAAATGATTCAGAGGAGTCCAAATTTGATAAAATCGCTCATTTAGAGATGTAAATAAGAAGTGAACCTCAACAAGAATTATTTTTTTAATAGTATTGTATTTCTTAAAGTGAATTATTTTATCTCTTCCGTTAGAAAACTCGGCTTTCGCCAATTTTTTTTTAATGGCAGGTGGATATAAATTGCAGGATGTATGTGTCTTTTGGCTTCAGGTAACCGATTTATTGATCTGGTAAAATGGATCAATAAATGGCTTTTTTGAATACATGAAAAATTCGTGACTTTTAAAATTACAAGAATAGATAATAAGAATGATCTATTGATAATTTTTATATAGAATTAGTGAGAGCAAATCTGTCTCACAAAAATTTGAAGCAATTTCAGAGCAAGAAAAAGTATTTTGCAGGCCGAAAAGCCACAGTTTTGTATTTACTTATTTCATTTCTTGAGGATTTGTATTTTAACACAAATATAATTGAACCTATGTTCTTTTCAATAATATCTGCAGCAATTCAAATGATAAAGGAAAATCCGAAATTGAAAAAGCAGAAATTCCACAATTTTAAAAAAAAATTGCGTATAATGTTTTATAGAAATTGTTACTGACAATCACTCTCACGATAATTCAAAGTATTTCCAGAGAAGAACAAATTTTTTTCAATAAAAATTACAATATTGTTAAATACCTACGAATCGTAATATTTGAAAGTAAATAATAACAACTATTTATTGTGAATTTTACATAGAAACAGTTACTGTAACTCTCTCTCACAAACATTCGAAGCAGTAGTTTCAGTGCAAAACAAATTATTTTCGAGGACAAAGTTTTATATTTGCTTATTTCATTTGTTTACAAAATCAAAAACTATTGTATTTGAACACACATAATCAAACATATCACTTTTCCGAATATCTACATAATTTCAGATAATAAAGGAAGAACCGAAATATAAAAAACCACAAATTCCAAATTTTTGCAAAAAATTGTTTACAACATTTACAATTGTTGATGTTTCATAAAAATTGTGACTAACAGTAACTCTCACTATAATTTAAAGCATATTCATCCGAAAACAAATTTTTTCAACATAAATTACACTATGTGGCTGTTTGTTAACGTAGTTTGTTTATAACAATTGAAACAGATAATAATCAAATTATTTGCATTCGGGGAGTACTCTTGCGTCGATTTTCTCATACTTCGAGTAAACATATAATAAATGAACAAATGAAAATGCAACAATCTCTGACTAAGGTGCTCTTGAAAATTTAGCGCTCTTCAATTTCAGAAAAAAATAATTGCGGATTGGGGCAAAATTGAAGGCTTTAGACCTTTTGAACGAAAAAAATGGGTTTCCTCCCATAGTAAGTTTCACTTTCTTGAAATTATATGAATAAACTATTTCTGCTAATTAAAATTGAATCACGCAATGCTTTCATAATTTCAGTTCTGTGAACCGGCCTGCATCTCATAACAATGAAAGGGTGATTCGTTTCGGGTAATTCGACGCGCTCCGGAGTCTCCGCTCGCGCTCTGGGGAGTCTGCCTCGTAAATTTGGAGGGGACGATTGCCCAGGCCTGGAAAATACACATCCAGCTAGTACTGAGCGTCACTGCATTTTTTCTATTGTTCTTTTCTTTTTGTTTATAACGTCAAATATAAACATTTTTTCAAAAAACCGAAACTTCACAGCAAAACAGACCAATATTTAGATGAGGTATGCAAAATATCAGACAAAAATATTCAACCGTGCGGCCGGAAACTGGAATACCGTTTTATAACGCTGATAAATCCCCTTAACCCCCACGACCATCGTCCCACTGTGTATGTATGTATACCATTAAGCCATTTCCCTTTCGGGGTAGGCGTGACACTACCCGGTTCGGGTAGTGTTTCTAGGTTGATAACTTGTAGTAAATAACTACAAGTGTGGGCTCACCACACCCACGATGTGCCAACAGCACTCAGTTTTCTCGAATGGTCACCCATCCAAGTGCTAACCGCGCCCAACGCTGCTTAACTTCAGTGATCTGACGAGAACTGGTTATATCAAAAAAACTTCAAAAAAACTTATATCATTAAAATCACCAAAGTTGTAAAAGTTTAAAAAAAAGGACAACAATTTTCAGTTCGAAATATCTCCTACGTTTTTTGAATTTCTCAAACACTACTTTTAAGGTTTTTCTCTCAAAATCTAATAGAACAGATACTCGAATTTTAATAAAAATTACTAATAATAGATGAAATTCTTCAGATGATCTGGCGTGGAATTGCTCACAATTTAAATTAAAATCTTTCGAAATATCAAAATGGAAGCTATTTTCAATGCTTCATTTTTAATCTGCCAAATCGTGATAGCCCCAAATTTTTAATTGTTTGGTTTTATGCTTAAATTAAAAATAAAAGTTTTTCATGGCTTTGGAAGACTTACATTTTTAATTATACAATCTTAAATCTTCTAATTTGTTATTGAAATTCATGATTATATCCAATTTTAAACTATTTTTGTTCGCAATTGTTCAATTTAAATCGTAATTTGTGTAAATTTACAATTTTAAATGCTTCCTATTTGGAAATTATCTTGTTTTCGAAGACTTGGACGTTTTTAACCTATTCAGTAGCTTAGAAGACTTGGTTTGTATTAATTAGGAAAAATTATTAATTTATTTATAATGAAGTCTTCTCTATTTTTTATTTTGACACAATAATTATATTCTGATAACAAATAGGGTAAAAAATAGTAACTATTTAATGTTGATGTTACATAATTTCTCAATTTAGTGTCCTCATTGTCCAAAGACGTTCGTATCCGCAATGTTCGTTCGTGTACACATATCTCGTCGACATCCAACTTTATCAGAGGCTTTCACAACCTCTTCGCCTGTTCACGAAGTATATCGTGCAGAGACTGAAAAACTGCATAACGAGATTAAAACATTGAAAGAAAGATTGAACCAAACGGAAAGAGTAATTAGGAATGAATCTAATAAAGCTTCTCAGAATGTTTCTATGAGTAATGGCCTCAAAACCAGTGAATTCAACAGTTTGGAACACAGAAATGATAATAACCAAGATTTCAGAATGGAAGAACAGCACAAGAGATATAAAGAAGAAATAAGCAGTTTGAAGACAATGCTTTTTAGTGAACTTAGAGTTTGTATAATTATTTTATACGAATAAAATTAAGAAATTTATATTTACGTTTAGAAAATTCAATAATTTTTTCAATCTACAGAACTTGGAACAAAGTGGTCTCAAAGATATTGGACTTCGTAGATTACACGATAATGGCAATGTAAATATAAAAGAATTGATTCGACAGCAGGAGAACGAAATTCAGAAGTTACGAAGTCAAGTGCATGATAATGTAAGTTTTTATTCTCCACACATATTTATTTATATTTATTTGTTGCCATTTTTTTTATTTTGTCATATGGGAAATCTTGTTTCTTTTTTTCAATCAAGGTAACGTCCGATTTGGAAAGTATGCAGGGCAAACTTCATAAACAAGAAGAATATTGGAAGATAAAATTAGAACATCTAGAAAGCCAGCACCGCGCAGATGTAGAGAATGTATTTGCGCAATTAAAATCGACTCAAGAAACAGCAAATCGAATGAAGTGGGATTACGAATCTAAAATCGAAGACTTAAAAAAGCAATCAATATGCCAGTCTAAAATACTCTCCGCCCAAAGCGAGCATTTGAGCCACATCTCGCGAGGAGTTCAAGACGCGCATTCGCAGGATCATTCTGAATCCGAAAGCAGTTCAGCTCTAAAATATGCCAAACAGAAGTATTCCAAAAGTACCGTTCCAAGTAATATTCAAAAGAGCAGTAAAAATATTAAACTTGTTTCGAAAGGTTTCCACGAAAAGGAAAGTTCAAAAATTTCGAAGAGAACAGATCTCATATTTGAATATCTCGACAGTGTATCTAGTCAAGGACAAAAAAAAAACGTTCAGGAAGATTCGCTTCAGGTAGAACATTTTTCACCTAAGAATTTATATTCGAGAGCTCCCGAGAAGAAAACACCTGAAATTAAAATCCATAAAAAGATGAAAAAATCGTCTGAAAGTGGATTTATCACAGCTCAGGATTTTAATTCAATCTTAAAATCAGCGTCAAATGAGGGCAATCTGGATAGAAAATTAATTTCTGAAGAATATAGAGAAAATACAATAGACCTTTCAGAATTTAGCGACGATAAGTTTCAGCGCAGCAATAAGAATAAAAATAATTTGGAGAAATTGCACTCTCAGGCTACAAAATCAATTCAGTCAGAGAAAAGCGAATTGAGTAGCGAAAAAGAAACTGAGTCTGTAAAATCAGTGTCAGAAACCGAAGGATTGTCTTCTGAGAGTTTGGACGAGAATCCTAAACCTAATAAATTTAAGTCTCCAATTTCCAAGAAGTTTAATAAAAAAATTCAAAATGAAAATCCTTTGTCACTGAATGAACTGAGAAATAATTTGCAGAACAATTTTGGTGATCATTTACGAAAATTGGGCATCGATCCTGAATGGAACGGAATTCCAAACGCGACATACAAAGAAAAATTGAAAATTTTAAAACACCAGAAAAAATTAAATTCCAAGGTAATTTAGAAAAATTTAATTTTGAGTGGATTATAATGATATATATTTGAAAAGTCAACTGATAATAATTTTTTATAATTTAGAAATTCGTGGCTTACGACCAAATTAGGAAGAAACTATTAGCTGACGTTTCTAAAAAATTGGCCTTGAGACAAAACCAGCCTCAGAAATACGAGTCCGTAAAAAAATCCCTCATAAACAAAATGATGAGTAACATCAAGTCGAGAGCAATGAAAGCTTTAAACATACAAAAATCTCTTGGTAAATTTTAATTTTAAATTACTAGTAGTATTAGAAACCAAAGTTTTTCTTTTTTTTAGGAACTAATTATATAATATTTTTTATTCGAGAAACCGAAACGCCAGTGATGCTATCTAGAAATTCAACGCTACAAAAAACGCATGCAAAACAACAATTTGGTGTGGACCTCTTGCCGAGAAAATTAAGTGAATTCGACATAAGAGAACTTGGAAGAGACAAAGGGAACAGGCCAGTAATAAAAAGAAGAATTGAATCACAAAACGATTCAAGCCCAACTCCAACTCGTAGGCGAAGTTCCATCCATACAGACCAAATAATCAATGATAGAATTCAAAATCCAAAGGAGTTGATAGACTCAAATCTAAGTTTTCAAAAATTGTTGCATTCTGACGAAAGTACTGAAGATTTTTTGGGACAAGCAAAAGAAGAATATCGCAAATCAAACCCAACTCTCGACATGACGAGTGCGAAAGTAACCTCCACGCCGAATAGGAATATGAATAACATTATGCAAGATTCGTATTGCATTGCCATGAACTTACCGGAAACAATTCACAGTTTTTCAATGTCTCCAAAAAATAACAAAAGTGTTCTAAAGTCAACAACTGGATCAGTTGGGAGTATGGTAAAAAAGAAAGTTCTTTTTGACTTGAAAAGTAGTCCCGACAAAGATTCAATGCAAATGAAATCTTTGGGCGAGATTTTGACTGGTCATGATGCGGAAGGGAAAAAATTAGACGATAGCGACTGGAATATTTCAAGGTAAAAGTAACGAATTTTTGATCAGACACTTAAGATAATTTTTAAATGAGATTTCACAATTTAAATATTTTATAGCATATCTGATGAGAAAGATCAGACATTCGAAAAGGAGAAATCAAAAAGCATGGATAATATTGTGCTGAATACGTCACAGAGCGATAAAATTGCACAGATATCAAAGAGGATTGAGGAACAGGTATTTTTTTTATTTTTGTACCATTTAGAATCATAGCTTCTCCTAGTTTACACAGGCTGTTTTCACTTTGTCGTCAATTTAATGTTTTATAAAAACCATGAAATGTTTACTTCAGTTTTCGAATCAAAATATTTTCGGTGCGTTTAGACATTCCGGCAGAAAATATATTCAAGCAGTCTACTTCAAAGGTCGCAATAAAAGTGTAGAGTATGAATAGGAGCGTATTTGAATGTGTGTGTATAAGCTGGAGTACGTATGTGAGTATAGGCTACACCGGAGTGCCATGTAATTCATTGTGTTCTCGTTACCCTTGTTACCATTATATACATAAACGTTTATTTTTCAGCCTTATCTTCTTCTCCATCTTACCTAACACCCCCTTCACGCATGCTACTGCCCCTTTGTCCCCCTTTCATGCGTCAGTAGCTCCATGCTTATCCCACTCCTTTCCACCTCTACACACTCCTCCAACCAGTGCTCTACTCTTGCATCCCCCTTCCCACACAGTTCACACATCCTCTTCTCCCTAGAGGGCCAGAACCTATAAAAACTCTCGCCCTTGGCATAATCCACACTTATTTCCCGTTGAACCTTGACTCTCTTATTATCTCTTTCCCTTGCTGTCTTCTCTCTCTCCATGCCGTCTTTCTTAACCTTCTCATATACCTTCCTTCCTCGTGCATCCTTCTCACTTCATCTATCTGCAGTCCATTTGTTCTAAAATATCTTTCCCTTTCAACCTCCATATTTCCACCCCCTCTCCTGTTTTCCTTCTCGCACCAACACTCCTTAACCAGCTTACTTCCCCTCTCTTCCAAAAATTTCTCCTCATATTTACACTTCACTTTCCTTTCACCTCCACAACTCTGCTCTATACAATAGCACACTCATCACTAGTGAGTCAAACAATTTCATTCTCCTTCCAAAATCATATGCGAATAACTTGTTTCCCCACCCCCACACCTGCCTCATCACCACATTTGCCCTCCTCAATCTCTCTTTCATGTGACCATCCACTCCCCCATTCCTCCGAAACAAGAAGCCCAGGTACACAAACTCTTTCACCTCCTGCACTGCCTTTCCCTTCCACTTCCACTCCCCTCCCTTATGCCTTCCACCTCCTTTTCTGAACACCATAACCTTCGACTTTTCCGCTTTCAGCTCTAACCTGTTCTTATCCAGGTATCTTCTCAACCTCTTCATCATCTCTTCTAACACCTCCTCGCTTCTTGCCAGTAACACTATGTCATCTGCATACGCTAGTGACCAAATTCTAACCCCTCCTACCCTCTTCTTGCCAGAAACACTATGTCATCTGCTTACGCTACTGACCAAATTCTAACCCCTCCTACCCTAACTCCTCTTACCACTTCGGTCTCCAGCTTACTTTCCATATCCGTGATTAAAATGGCAAAAAGTGTTGGGCTAAGCGGACACCCTTGCCTTAATAACCCTATTGTTCCAGAATCCCTCCGAAATCCCCTCTCCTACTCTTACCTTTTCTTTGGTTTCTTGATATATCTCCCTTACCCTCTCGATCAGGCCTCTCTCCACTTTCCTCTCCTGCATCGCCTCCCACAACCTCTCCCTATTCACCGAAGGAAACGCGCTTTTGAGATCCACAAAAAACGCGTACACTCTCGACCCCTTCTTCACTAATTTTATACCCAACACGTGCTGCAGAATGTAGATATTCTCAATAGTACTCCTACCCGCCCTAAAGCCCGCTTGCGTCTCCGCCACCATCATCGCGTATATTTTATACGCCGTATTCATTAGCGTATTCTTTCTCTAATGTTCCTGCCTATCCCTATCTCCTCTCTTATATAGTGGCACTATTAACCCTTCTATGTACCCTCCCCCCACCATACTTTCGTCACTACCTCATTCAGCCTCTCCCTAACCTCTTGTGTACTAAACAGCCACGCTTCGTTTTCTACCCCGTCCAGCCCTGCTGCTTTTGACCTTCTCAACTTCCTTATCTGTTTCTCTATCTCCTCGTCATTTAACTCCTCCATCTCTGCCTCTCGCGTTCTTCTACTCCCACCATCTCTCTTCCTTGAATCTGAGCCCTCAAATGATTCTTTAAAAAACTTCCTCCACTCATCACTACCTATCTTCTTGCTTGTCCCCACGCTATGCTTCCTATACCTATTTATTATCTTCCTGACGTCCCCCTTCCAGATCGTTCCTTTTCTTGTTCTGCTCCTTTTCCTGTTATGTCTTCTTACACATGAATCTAAACCCCTTCCTCAATTCTATGTACTCCTCCCTTTTTGCAGTACCCTCTTTCCATTTCTTGTACTTCCTCTTCACCTTCCTTTTCATCTTTTTACATTCCCTATCTCACCACGGCTTCACCCTTCCTTTCTTCTTCTTTCTGAATACCTTCTTTTGCACGCATGCTTTCACTTTCTCTTTTAATTCCTCCCATATCTCTTCCACCGACTCCCCTTCAAAGCTTACCTTCCCTAACTGCTCCTTATAATTCTCTATCGTCTCTCTCGTCCAGCTCGCCCTCTCCCCCGTCGACACTTTTTCCCCACCTTGTCTTCCGCCGCTCTCACCCCTTATCCACAACTCTGGTGGCTGATGTTCTGATTCTACACTCCCTTCTACTGCGAATCTCTCCATCTCCTCCCACCCTTGCATATTCATAACTACATAATCTATTACCGATACCCCCACCTTACCTACGTATGTGTATTCTCCCTCTTCGTCCCCAGTTGCCATATCATTTGCCACCCCTCAGCCTCTATCCTCCATCCAGTCCCTTAGAATCTCCCCCTCCTTATTTATTAACCTATCCTTCGAATTCCTTTCGAAGCTCTCCCCTTCCCTGTAAAGGCCCCCTTCCCTCCCCATCCTCGCGTTAAAGTCCCCACCCAGTACCACCATACCCTCTTCTCTTTCACCTAACAGGTCTTCCACCCTTTCTTTAATTCTTTCTATCCCATCCTTATTGTACACTGTCACAAACTTACACGTTACCCCTCCTATCTTTACTGCCCTCATTTGCACTCCCTCTCCCTCGCCATGAACTTTTTCCGCTAATCCATCTCTAACCCCTGTTATAATTCCCCCACTAGCCCTTCCTTTCTTCTTCACTCTGACAGCCACCTGGAGTCTCCACCTATACATAATATATATATATATATATATATATATATATATATATATATTTGACACAGTGTGCGTAAAATGCTCTTTTACACGCCCATATGAGTGCGTAAAACGGCTGATCTTTAGGCACTCATATGCACGTTTGTTATTATATATGTGCGGTTTCGATTCCTCTGGAATCAATCCGAAGGGCCTATGATAAAGCCACCGAACCCGTCCTCGGTTTGCGAATAAAGGGTTTCTGTTCCGAAGGTTTCTGCTGAATATGGTTACAATAATTAATAAGCAGTCGCTGACAATTGTCTAGATATCTCAAACGGTGACTCTGGGATACCGGGCGACCTCTCAGAGTATGCAGCCTTATCCTTGCATGCGGGGCACTACAAGAACGGACGAACCCTTTCCCTAGCTACTCATGGGAACAACAGTGATAACACCAAACATAGAAAATGGGTCGGACAACAATGCCGACTACCCTAGAGTTGAGGGAGCCAATCAAGATGGAGTCAATGCGATGGACCGGCGGAATCTCAATACTTTTGGGTGGACGGATCGATTCAATGACGACCTGCTAGAGTGCTACGATACTAGTATGGCCCCTGAACGAGAAGGCTACATGGCACGACTGCATGCTCTGTGGTGCGAGAAACACCCAGAGCTCTCGCACTTTTCGCGTCAACGTCTTCGAAACCATGCCGAACAAATCCGAAAAAGGGGCTGTGTATGCGGAGCGCCTACTATACCAGGGCATCCAATAGAGGAAGATCGATGCTTCAGGTCCCGGAGAAACATAAACATCCAGCTTTCTTTAAAGGCCAAAGATCTGGCTGACGAGCTTCATGGAGATTTTTCCGAAGAATCTGATCTCTGGACTATTAATTGTGGTGTGTATAATGCAGCGAGAGCTTTGGCAGATGCAAATCCTTAAAATAAACCCAACGGCTGATCATAAGACCAAAAGACGAATGCATCAACTCACCACAAAGATATAACATAACATTTGGCAGGAATTTCACCGCCAAGGTTCGGCAGTTCGCGCGCGAACTGCGGATCCGTTATCACACACTTAACAAGTTAAAGCTGCTGACCATCAGGCAGCATATTATTGCCAGAATACGAGTACTATCTGACGCTCGGAGAGCTGTAGAGCAGAGGGAGAGGTGGGTCAGAGAAATTCAACAGTTTTTCTCTGACCCATCTCGACTCTTCCAAGATCCTCCAGTTACTGTCGACCATCCGCCCAAACAATAGGAGGTAGAAGAATTTTGGAGAAAAATCTATGAAATCCAGCATCCATTTAAAGAAGACTCAAAGCACATTAATATCTTCAAGGAGCTGTGCCATGCCCTCATAACACCTGAGGAAGAATGCCCACCTATCACTACTGAGGAGCTGAAAAAAGTATTAAGAGGCAAGAAGAACTATTCCGCTCCGGGACCAGACGCTATCAAGACCTTCTGGTGGAAAAAGTTTCCTTCAACCCACCAGCAGCTGGCCCGGATTTTCACCTTATATCTAATGTCGGAAGTGCCTATTCCGGAGTGGTTGGTGGAAGGGCGCACAGTACTCCTGCCAAAGATGGGCATCGTGTGACAACTAACATTGTCACCTTTCACAGAGGTGTCTTTCAGGGCGACACCATGAGCCCACTCCTTTTTTGCCTCACATTATTGCCACTATCTTTCGCACTTCGCCAATCCGAGGGGTACTTCTGCGGTAAACCTGGAAATCGAAAGCATAAGGTCACTCATGTATTTTACCTGGATGAATACACTTAGGAGAATGGAATGGAATTTATGTTAGAAAAATGCGCCAAGGTTTATTTGAAGCGAGAAAGCTTAATGGCATCCCCAAAGACCCTGAGCTCGTCGACAGAAGCGCTATACGACACCTTGGCGCGGGAGAGACCTATACATACCTGGGCATACCACAGAGCGACATTCAGGACGTGGCATCTATAAAGGATACTCTCCGATGCAGATACAAACGTCTCATCCGACGAATTTGGTCTTCCGAACTGTCGGCGAGGAACAAAGTATCTGCGACGAACATGCTTGCCATCCCGGTAGTACTATATTCATTTAGAGTGGTCCCATGGACGAAGGACGAGCACAGATCCCTTCATATCGGATCACGAAAGGTTATGTACGCGAACAAAAACATGCACCTGAAGTCTTCTCTTCTTCGACTGTACATTTCATACCGTCAAGGTGGTCGCGGAATACTGAATCTTAAATGTATTCACAACAGGATTATTCTAGGTACAGCACATATAGTCGCAAATGGACGTGGCTCTCTTCTTAAAATGGCCAGGAAGCACGAAGAAGTGGGCAAAGGAGCGTATCTGTATAAAGCAGCAGAGGAGGCTGCTGAAACAGTCGGCCTTGACTTCAATATCAGGGTTGAGTAAAATGCATCAAATATTATCCATCTCGAGCACTCACTCCTGAAGACCCGGATTAAGAAAGCACAGGAGGAAAACTTCCGCGAACAGCTTCTCGACTAGAGGATACACGGCATTTTCCACAGAAATGTAGAGGATCAGTCGATGTCGTATGAGCTAACGTTTGCTTTCCTTGAATCACCCGGATTAAAGTCGGGCACGGAAGGTTTTATTTTGGCATGTCAAGACGGTGTCATTTCCACTCTAGCATACCGTCGCCACATTTTAAGCCAAGACTCATTTTAAGTACAACTCATGCGGGAACAACCTACATCCAAAGGTACAATGCGGCACTAAGAGTGCTTTATTATCATCTCTGCCACTCTTACGACATGTGCCGCATGTACTGGAACTTCATATTGTCGAAATTGTTTCTGTTGCACACTCAAGGCCTGACATAGTTCTCCTTCACTTTGAGAAGCGAGCGATGTTCGTTATCGAATTTTTGGCACCAGCTGACAAAAACATCATAGCCAAGGAGAATGGAAATAAAGAGAAGTACAGCGACCTTGCAAGGGAGTTGTGACTGTTATACCCGGAATATTCTGTTAAGCTAATCGTCCTGATCATCGGCGCTCTTGGAGGTGCCAAGCTTTCACTGGTTAATAGCCTGAAAAGCATCCCTGCGTGTCAACAAAATGCTAAGACGCTTGTGGGGAAGATGCGGAAGGCGGTCGTCGGCTAAACTGGATTTTGATCTCAAAACGAACGATTGGGAAATGTTAACGGAACGGCTGGAACAATATTTCGTAGCAAACGAGATAACGGCAGCGGAAAAGAAGCGTGCAATATTGTTGAGTAAGGTGAACGCGGAAACGCATGCATCAACTCGAAAAGTGTGTGCTCCAACTAAACCAGCAACAATGACATTCGAAGAAATTGTGGAAAAAATTGAAGACTATTTAAAACCACAAGCATCACACCTAGTCTACAGAGCACAATTTAAACAAAGGAAATGAAAGTAATCAGAATCGTTAGCTGAATACATTGCAGCAATCAAAGACTTAGCTAATAAATGCAAATTTACTGATTCAAACGACCAGGTTATGTATCAACTTGTAAGTGGAATACATCATAGAGTCACGAGAATTCAGATATTGAAGTTAGAGGATACGACTCTGGAAAAAGCAGTCAAAACGGCTTTCGTAGCGGAAACTGCATTTGCCGGGGCATGCAGTTTGAGCCAAAGCAGAGAAAAAGAGGAAGACCATACTGAAGCAATCCAAAAAATGTCCCAGGGAAGATATCAGCGGCCGATCTACAAAGAAGATAAAAACAGGTAATTTTAGAAAGAGATACTCGTCATCGTCAACAAGAGAAGGATCTTCAGAAGCAAAATCAACTTCAAGGCCAAGAAATCCAATTACTTGTCATTGTTGTGGTAAGCCATATCATTGGAAGAAAGATGGTAGATTTCGAGAAAAAGCATGTTTGCGTTGTGGTATAAAAGGTCATCTTGCGGTTGGAAAGAAATAGACATGTCGATTTTTTTCAATTAAACCCATATATATATATTTATATATATGTATATAATAAAAAGTTTGTCATAAGGACAACCGCGGGATCTCGCCGGGAGCGGGTGCTAATCTGAAAAACCGCACCCGCTCCCAGCGTAATCGCGGTAAAATTTCAGCCGTAACCATTGTGCCTTTGGATGTAAGTCGTTCCCGCATGAGTTGGACAACTAGATAGTCTGTGTCCTAGATGCTCAGGTTGTGCATGATACGCTCTGCAGCTATCATCGGGAATGTTGTATACTAGAGTGGAAATGACACCGACTTGACATTCCAAAATGAAACCCTCCGTGCCCGGCTTCAATCCAGATGATTTAAGGAAAGCAAACGTGTTAGCTCATACGACTTCGACTGATCCTCCAAATTTATGTGGAAGATTCCATGCATCCCCTTGTCGAAGAGCTGTTCGCGGAAGTTTTCTTCTTGTGCTTTCTTAATTCGGTCCTTCAGGAGTGAGTATTCGAGATGGATAAGATCTGATGCATTTGGCTCACCTCTGATATTGAAGTCAAGGCCGTGTGTTTCAGCAGCCTCCTCCGCTGATTTGTACAGAAACGCTCCTTTGCCCACTTTTCGTGCTTTCTGACCATTTTAAGAAGAGGGTCTCTTCCATTTGCGACTGTATGTGCTGTACCCAGAATAATCCTGTTGTGAAGACATTTAAGATTCAGTATTCCGCGACCACCTTGACGGCGCGGCGTGAGATGTAGAGTCGCAGAACAGAAGACTTAAGGTGCATGCTTTTGTTCTTGTGCATGCTTTTGTTCATGTGCATGACCTTTCGTGACCCGATATCAAGGGATCTGAGCTTGTCCTTCGTCCATGGAACAACTCCAAATGAATAGAGTACTACCGGGACGGCAAGCATGTTCGTTGCAGATACTTTGTTCCTCGCCGACAGTTCGGAAGACCAAATCTGCCGGATGAGACGTTTGCATCTGCTTTGGAGAGTATCCTTTATAGATGTCACGTCCTGAATGCGGCTGTGTGGCACGCCCAGATATGTATAGGTCTCCAGCGCTAAGGTGTCGTTTAGCGCTTCTGTCGACGAGCTCAAGGTCTTCGCGGATGCCATTAAGTTTTCTTCGCTTCAAATAAACCTTGGCGCATTTTGCTAACATAAATTCCATTCCAATCTCCTGAGTGTATTCTTCGACAATCCCTAGAACTAGGTGTAGTTGCTTCTTATTTTTTGCATAGATCTTAAAATCATCCATGTAAAATCCATTCGATTGCCAGGTTTGCCGCAGAAGTACCCTTTGGATTGGCGAAATGCGAAAGATAGTGGCAATAATGTGCGGCAAAAGAGGAGTGGGCTCACGGTGTCGCCCCGATAGGCACCTCTCTGAAAGGTGACCATGTTAGTTATCACACGATATTTTCCAGATGAGATAGTAAATCTAGTTTTCCGAAGCGGCATCAAGCTCTCTATGTACCTCACGATGGTCGGATGAACCTTTAAGCTTTCCGACAGGCAGATGATAAGTCTATGGGAGGTTGAATCGAAAGCTTTCCGTTAATCAATCCAGGCCATCGATAGGAAGCGGTGGTAGGATGCTGCGTCTTTGCAGACACATCTATTAATATGCAGGTTCTCCCGACATTCTGCTACTCCTTTCTTTGATCCGCGTTGTTCGTACATTTCTCGCCACACAGGTTTGATTGTCCGAACAATCCTATCATTTAGTATAGCTGTGAAGATCTTATACCGTGTGTTTAGACAAGTATCTAGCCTGTAATTCTTCAGGTCAGCTAAGTTGCCCATCTTTGGAAGGAGTACTGTGCGTCCTCCCACCAACCAGTCTGGAATAGGCTCTTCCGAGTTCAGATATGAGGTGAAAGTGCGGGCCGGATGCTGGTGGGTTGAAAGAAACTTCTTCCACCATAAGATCTTGATATCATATGGTCCCGGAGCGGAATAGTTCTTCATGCCTCTTGATACTTTTTTCACCTCATCGGTAGTGAGTCAAGATGGGTCAGAGAAAGACTGTTAGTTTTCTCAGACCCACCTCTTCCTCCGCTCTAGATTTCTCCTAGCGTCAGATAGTACCCGTATTCTGCCAACAGTATGCTGCTTGATGGTCAGCAGCTTCGACTTGTTAAGTGTATGATAACGGATACACAGTTCGCGCGCGAATTGTCGAGGCTTGGCGGTGAAATTCCTGCCAGATGTTATGTAGTCAATTACACGCTGAATGCGGGATGTGTACTGTCTTGTCCAGCCTATCTTGCTAGTGAGTTGATGCATTCGTCTTTTAGTCTTATGATTAGCCGTTCGTTTTGTTTTACTTTTTGCATCCGTCAAAGCTCTCGCTGCATTATACACACCACAATTGATAGTCCAGGGGTCGGATTCTTTGGAAAAATCTCCACGAAGCTCGTCATCCAGTTGATCCAGATCTTTGGGCTTCAAAGAAACCTGGATGTTGATATTTCTCCGTGTCCTGAAGCATCGCTCTGCCTCTATTGGATGCCTGCCCCCGGTTGGTCTCAGTGTCGCCTTTCTTTGTCTGCTTCTGGCTTGTTCTGGCTGCGTTGGGGTAGGCGCTCCGCTTACACAGCCCCTTTTTCGGAGTCGGCATTGTTGTCCGACCCATTGTCGGGAGTCCTGCGCGTTCGATTGTTTTGAACCGCACTTACTAGAACTATGTTTGGTGTTATCATTGTTGTTCCCACGAGTAGCTAGGGAAAGGGTTCGTCCATCCTTGTAGAGCCCCGCATGCAGGGATAAGGCTGCATACTGTGAGTTGTCCAATAGGAATGTTACGTAAAGTATAAGTTAAAGCAAACAACTTCACATTGTTATCAGATTTATATATCGTAAAAACTAAGAGCCCGCCAATTCTAGGTCGATCATGGTTAAAGGCTATAGGACTCTGGCCATTAATAATTTTGGAACAAATTCACGAAATAAAAAGTGATGAAATGTTAATAAATAACACAGAAGTGATTAAAAAAAGAACTCGAGAAGGAATTTGAAACTATTTTTTCACCGGGTTTAGGACATTTCAATAAAGGGGAAATAAAACTAGTTTTAAAAGAAGGTAGGAAGCCGAAATATTTCCCAGCAATTGTACCGGTAATTAAACCTAGCGGGGATATTCGAATATGCGGCGATTTTAAAATAACAATAAATCCACAATTGGTAATTGATAGATTTCCACTGCCTCAGTTAGACCATTTGATATCAAAGTTACATGGCGGTAAAATTTGGTCAAAAACAGATTTAAAAGAAGCATTTCAAGAGGTTCCAGTACATGTAGATTGTAGAGTCAATACAGTGCTTAACTATTAGCATTCATAAAGGATTTTTACAATATATTAAAATGCCCTATGGAATTGCTTCAGCCCCAGGATATTTTCAAAGCCTAATGGAGTAGATAGTGAATGGCGTACCAGATGTAGTACCGTTTCTCGGCGACATAATTGTTACTGGTAAAACATTAAAAGATCATGTATTTACCTTAAAGACAGTGTTAAAACGTTTGAAAGAGTGCCGATTAAAAGTTCAAAAAAGTAAATGTGAATTTAAAAAAAAAATCAAATATCTGGGTCATGAGATTTCGGAAAAAGGTATTCACACGTTACTCGAAAATATTAGAGCAATAATAGAAATGGAAGAACCGAAAAATTCCAAAGAACTAGCCACTTTCATAGGTAAAATCACATATTATGGTAGGTATACAAAAAATTATGCAGAAAAATTTAGGCCTTTATATGATTGCCTTAAAGAAAATGAATTCACTTGGACCTGTGAATGTAAAAAAGTTTTTGAATTAACAAAAAAATATCTCACATGAAGCGAAGTTTTAATGAAATACAATGCGGAATTACCTTTAATATTAACTTGTTACGCGTCACCAAATGGTCTGGGTGCAATACTAAGCCATACAGTTTCTAATGGAGAAAGACCTATTGCTTACGCTTCAAAGTCGTCTGCTCAAAAAAATTATGCAAAAAACGGTCGCGAAGCAGCAGCAAAGGAATTCCGTTAATTGCCATAAGTAGACTTCAAAGATGGGCTCATTTTTTAACAGCATTTAATTATGAAATTGAATGCGTACGTTCGGAGCAAAATTACAATGTTGAGGCCCTTTCTAGGTTACCGTTAGCGCTTAGTAAATTGGAAAAAGAACCTGCAAGTAAATTTAAAGAATATACTTATTTGCACCATGTAGTGGAAAGTAAAATAGCGTGTTTAGACTATAAAGCGGTGGCGAGAGAAACAAGCAAAGATAAGATACTTGCTATAGTAAAACGTTTTGTAGAAGATGGTTGGCCGGATAATATTAAAAAAGTCGAAGACGAAGTAAAGCCTTTTGCGCACAAAAAAGATGAGTTGTCCCTTGAGCGTGGTTGCTTAATGTGGGGATGTAGAGTAGTAGTACCGAATATATTAAAGGAAGATGTAATTCAAGAATTGCATGCTAGCCATTTTGGAATTGTAATAATGAAAAGCATTGCCAGATCATTTGTGTGGTGGGTAAATCTAGATAGTGACTTGGAAAAAGCGGGAAAAATTGTAAAAATTGCTGCAAAAATCAGGACAACCCTTGAAAAATGCCACTGATGCCATGGAAATGACCTGAAAGATCGTGGCACAGAATACATACAAACTTCGCTGGTCCCTTTTTGGGTCATACATTTGTATTAGTTATTGATTCTCATTCCAAATGGCCGGAAATTTTTGTAATGAACAGAATAACTTCAAAAGCTACGATTGAAGTTTTTCGAGGGTTGGTCACGATTCACGGTTTGCCACACCACATTGTAAGCGAGTCAGGCACTCACTATACAAGCAAAGAATTCTTTGTAAAATTAGGCATTAAACATACGTGAGGTCAGTCTGTGGGTTGAGACTGATTAAAAAATTATTCGATTAAATGGAAGAGGGAAACTAATTTATAAAAGGAAAAGCAAAGTAAATTCAAAATTAAAGTGAAGGTTTATTGCTAATACTATTTACATTGGAAGCTCACATCTTATTCTAGCCGTGTGGGTATTGGGATTTTTGAGCTCGAGATGTTG